>DWJK01007105.1:0-10063 GCA_018248815.1 Croniades pieria auraria
AAACAAATCTTATACATCATCATCTTATTCATCGGCTTTGAACGCCTCTTTTAGGCTTATGTAGACCGGAAGAAAAAGCCGGCAGAAAAAAACTCCCGACACTCTTTTTAAAAAAAAAAAGAAAACCAGTCATACAAGTTATAACATTGCTGTATAGCTTTGGGACCCCAGAGAACACACGTGACAGTTATCGTGTGTCAATATCAGTCCGCTACCAACAGCTTACAAACCAGTTGAATTTAACTATATTTTTACCTATTTGTACTAGAGACAGCCTAATGGAGTTAATTCAGTCCCAGGCCTCCTTGTCGTTTAAATAGTCCTTGGTTTCATAATGAGTCTTACGACATAGGACTTGCCTAACTTTTTTTTTTAGGAATAGGTGGTGAGCCTATTGCTATACACCGAGCACAGATTCAAACTCCAAGTCACTACTAGAAATTCTAAATTAGAAAATTCCAATAGTACCCGACCCTGGATTTGAACCCAGGACCTTCCGATCAGCAGTCGCGCTTGCGAGGCAGACAATCTCATTGATCAGAACTCGACAAGTTGGTACATTGCCTCTATGTATTAATAAATCGTTACGTTTTATTTAGAGTTATATATTAACAAATTGTTATGTTTTTATGAAAGAGGTATTCATGTACCATAATACCATAAGTAAACAAGATCCTAGTACTTCAGATAAAAACGGGTTAATAAAGCTAGAACCATAATGGTTAAAAAGCGGAGCGCTTTTAATAAATTGATCTAAGCTGAGGAAAAATATACTGCAATAAAAAAACTATTCCCGAAATCACCAGGATTAATGTTCCCTTAGGTTACGGTTACAAAAAGTACTGAAAACATGTGTGATTCCAAAATTATACGTAGTGTCAGAGAGCGGGAGGAAACCTTTGATAAATTTCCGTCAAATTCTCTGATAAATAGAATTCTTTGATAAATAGAATTCTCTGATAAATAGACTTGTCGTTAGCAAAAGCTGATTTAAGGTAGCGTAGTAATCGATAGACGGAAGACAATATACTGCTTTAAGGCAGACAGATTTTTGGAGCTGAATCATAAGGAACTTTTAGTTCCAAAAATAACATTTTTGGTAAAATAGCAAAATTGGAAAGAGCAGTTATGAATTGATAAATGTATGGATATGGCGACTTCCCCTACCCTTGCCAGCATGATGGCGATTCCTCGATTCCTCTTTTCATTACCATCTTTGTAATGAGAACAAAACCATTAACATATAACAACTCAGTATTTTACCTGCATTGGTGAATTCGTTGCAGCGAGCTTCGTAAACCCAACAATATCGCTGAAGTAAATCGTAACGCAACTGTAACTCTCTGCCTGAACCCGCTCACCGCGCTTCAGAGCTTCTGCTACGGACCTGAAGTTGTCCAATGTATATATATTGTTTGTACGATTCTCGTTGCATCTCATTGAATACAAGTTGCCACTCTGCTACGATTGCGTCATTATCCTGTTCCCGTGTATAGACGTAAATGAATGACACTATTTTAGTAATAATAGGCGTTCATAAATCTGATGAGGTCTCGGATTGCAATCGATCTATACAGTTTAGAAACTTTCCTTTGTTGAACGGGTCTAGGGCTAAACGGTAAAATTTGTAAGAGCCTGGAGCCAGGGTAATGAGATTGCGTGAATCAACCCTAAAGCGTTCGTTTCTACTGAATTGAAATATAATAGGTGATGTAGTAATTCCAAGATTGGACCATATCGATCATAATTATCAAGTAATTATATCAAGTCAAGAATAACACCTCAGAATTTTTAATATCCATACAAAGGTACCTGGGCAACATCCTGTGCAGCAAGTCGTCAGTCCTCCTCTTCTCCTGCATCAGTTGTTCCGTCCTGGCATCCACGAGAGCTTCGAGATTGGACGCATACTTCTCCATCATCGTCAGCATATTGTCAAATATGTTCGTTTTCCTAAACATATAAAATCATTATTCTAAATTCTTAGTGGTTGGTTTAGCTAATACTAAGCAAGTTCAAAAACAAATAGATCTACTCTTGTTAGTTCTTTTAATAATTATTGTTTAGTAAGTTGTTATCTATTCCAGAAGCTTCGCAACCAAGCCGTGGACATCTTTCATCAAAGTATCTATCCGATCAGCAATGCTATTATCTCTAACAACGGGCAGAAACAAAAAACTAGCTTTGTTAAAATATAACAGCTGGCGATTTGAATCCTGAGGCACACTTTTGGCTGTATTAATAGGGTGCGTTTCTATCCTCATGACTTGCTGCAGCAGTTGAGTTAAACTTACAACTTTGAAAGTTTTTCATAATATTCTAGAATGGATAGTTTTCCAAATGGCACTGGTCTGATATAAAAGATTGACTAAAATCCTTCTAAGTATTCTAGAAGACCGGTGTTCAATATTAAAAATAATAAAGAGGTTTTTGTGTCATTTAAAAAATGTAAGTACTTATATGCACTAGATAGGAGTAGCGCCGATTAGCCTGTGCTAGCAGTGGACATCCAAAGCTTAATGATGATGACGTGGATACTTACATGCCAGCGTGCATGTCCTTTAGTCGGATGCGCACAAGTTTCAGGTCAGGCCGACGGTCGGGTCTCTCGCTCCAGCACGCGTTCAGTACCGCGATGAGTGGTGGTCGGATGTTTAAGTTGCCGAGGGGAGGCCGGAAGAGAACTCCGCCGATTGGTTGGCGAACACGCCCGATAATTTCTATTAAAAATAATTAATTAATTTTGCGTTAATAATATGGTGTCAATAAATTAATTTTGAAAAATAAATATATGTATCAGTCAGCCGGGCATGTTTTTTGAATACCGAGCCGCAGTGGCAATGGGCAGGCCACGACGCTCGAGGAACCACCGATGGGGAAGGAATTTGTGTTGAATACAAATATTTATTCCGGGTGGAAATCGAACTTATATCCCTTATCTCAATAATCAAAGCCACTAATTATTGGACCAACGATGCATTTTTTAAGTGAGCACACTAATTACGTAAATAAAAGGAGAATTGGAATACAAGGCTTAGCGATGGTATATGGAATATCATTTAGATATTCAACTCCTTGACAGATACATAAGTCTGTACATGTGCAAAAATACAAAAATCTTACGTGTTAGTTATTTGTCAATGCTCTACTCACCAAACAATCTGAGCTCTACTATTGTACCAGAAGGGGGAATAGACGGTAATGCATACAAAGACAGTCTAAAGAGAATAGAATTTACCTCTTTCTATAATATTCTCGTGCTTAAGTATCCCTCTTAGAACAAAAAATAAACAGTCTTGGCTTGAACAAGTTACCCAGGGGATATTACTATAGATGAATCGATACGGGGAGTAATTTAAAATATAAAATATCCAAGGATATAAAGTTTTTAAAGCTAGACCGAGCCAATCAGGATAAAGAGATTAACCGTTTACTTCCTACAGGAGATGGCTGGGGGTTGACTTGTTATCTCGACAAAAATAAAAAATATTTATTTTCCATTTTTTCCAATCATAAAAAACGTCGGTTTTATTTCTCAGTTAGATTTATCAGACAAGTTATTATTGAATATTTTTTTTAATATTAATAAAAATATTTTATTGCCACACAAAAAATAACAACAACCTTAAAAACTTATATAATTATTGATTAAATTTAACAAAGCTAAGATTTATTTTGAGCAAAGGAATCGTCTCAGCTTCAGCTAGCATGCGTGTTCCTGTGCAGCGCTGTTTTCACTCTCTTTAATTTAACCATAATACCAATTTTCATACCTATTTTTGTTTATATACCTTTAGCCAAGCTTACATGCAGACGGTGCATCTGTTGGTAACGTCACCGTAGCCTTTGCACATGTGCGACACCGGGGGAGTTGCAAAGATTCAGCAATATGCAAAATCAAATCAATAACTGCGCTGTTGCCAGCCCGCTGCGTTCCTCGCCTTATTAACCGTTGGCCTTCTCTTTCTCTTTACGAATGTCGTTTGAAAAAAGAACAACCTATGTCCTGTATATAATTTAGAGTTCAATATTAAACGACTTATATCAAAACATCAAAGGCTACTTAATGTGTTAAAGGCTGTTAAAAATAATAAAACCAGGAACATTTTTCAATAAAGATATTGTCATTAAAACAATTTGGGTTTCAGATTTAAGGGTGTATTTGTTAGTCCTCCTAGAGATCTGTTATCAGCGAAAACTGACAAATTAATAATCGGTTAGCCAAGCCAATAATTGGTTAGCCAAGATTGGTTTGATCGAACTTTATGACCCTGGGCCGAGTCTTGCTGGAAGGACCATTCTTGGTTATTGAAGATGGTGTTGCTAAGGGGCTTAACTACCTACTCAAGAATAGTAACTTGATACACTCGTGCCGATATTTTGATACCTTTTTCACAAAAATATGGCTCAGTCACTCATTCATAGCTAACACTCCACCAAACCATCACTGAAGTCGGATAATGCCCACGTCGTACTCCGTTCGCTAATTGGGTAGCTTCTTTAGAGCTTTCAGCATAAATACGGACATTTTTTTTGTTAAAAAATTGTAAAAATTTTCTCATCCGTAAACAAATTTTTTCTGTGGCCTCTCTATGCGTACCGCTTAAGTAGTTGTTTTGATTTTACTACCCTTTTCTTTTTTAAATTATCAGTTAAGAAATGACCAGTGCGTCTCTTATAGGCTGCAAGTCCTAAGTCATCTTTTAAAATACGCGGGATGGTTCTAGGTGCTATCTTCATCTCCCTAGATAAAATCTTTTGCTTTCGGACAGGATTTCTTCGAATTCTTTCTCTTCTGCTTTGATCGCATTTTTCGTATGAACACTACGTGGAAAGCCAGATATTTTTCGGTCACATACAGAGTAGGTTTCATTGTACCTATCAATAGCCCGGTAGACAAACATTTGACTAATACCAAGCATATGAAGGATTTCAAAAATTGTATTTAGCACCATATCTACTTTATGTAATGCAATCACAGGGATTCGGTTCTCTTTATCACCCCACTCCATTTCAATATCACAAAATATTTTACAATACGTTGCCGCGAAAATAAGAAAACACAATGAAAAATCATATAAAAATGACAGATTCCAAATTTAAAAGTAATATTTTGTTTATTTTTAATTATAACAGTGTTTATGGCCATACTAAATGTTTATGATTTGACTGCTTACAACAGCACAAGATCTATTAAATTTCGGATCAAATATAACCCTGTGCACGAACTCGTATTCATATGTGTAGATATTTTAATATTAGCCTCTCATTTAACTTCTATTTTATAAATCGTCATTGAACGAAGCGTTTGTGTTATCGTAGAAGATTTATTATTCCAAAATATGTTCAGTTCCACGTTAACTAATGATGTGCTGTTTTGGGGTTTGCAGGAAGACATCCTGGTAACAACTGGCGAGTCCGGTTTGATCAGCGTTTGGTCCAAAAGCTTGGCCACCGGCGAGAATGGGACCCCTAAGAAGCTATTGCACTCAATGAACAAGCTCCACGTCAACAGACACAAACCCTACTAACATCTAATAAACTCGTTTTCAGTCAAAATCAGCGTTTTCATTCAATATTACAATTCAAGATTAACTGTTTGTGTTGTTCCATAAAAGTTAGTATGACATTCATAAGATTACTATTGTAGCGTTTTTCTACTACCGAACACAAATAATATAAGACTTAATGGCGATTGTGACTCAAAGGACCCATCGAATGCCACAGAATAAAAATATAGGTACCTTTCACTGAACTATGGTGTCTACATTTATGCTGCGTATTCAATAATGAATTGACAGACCATTACATAGACGACTTCGAATGGCAATAATAATAAGAAATTCCTCAGAATTATGAGCATGACATTTCGATGACGATATTTCTCGAAGGTTCGCCCGCAGATGTACGTTAAATCATCTCAATCCATTTTATAGGCAAGTTAATTAAGACAAAAGCTACTGTAACTTGCTGCTCGTCGTTCATCGTCAGTACCAAAACGGCCGTGGCCTCCGAGGACCAAGTATCGTTAGGCCTTCCCCGTTCATTCACTACTAATGACATAATTGAAAAAGCAATTAATAATCTAAGTGTAACTAACACATGCCATTTATTATCACATATAAAAATATAACATACAATTATTGTCTATAGAACGACAAATGGATGAAATAATGATACACTTCAATAACTATAGCACTTTATTAATTGAAAAGTAAACACTACCAAATATATAACAACTCTCTTTTTCAAAATAAATCCACGGCAGTCCTTGTGGTATAGATCTCCTAACATTATTTATTAACCCATTACATACCGTCAAACGAGCATAATGTAAAGGTACAATGTTCACACTCGCAAAATCAACATACAAATGACAAATGAAAATATCGAAAAGGATCATAAAAAAACCCCAACGAAATATGCATGTACTATATAAATGCATTAAAAGTTGATCAATATTACGAAAAAAAGTTTACACAAAATATGATTTAACATATCACTATGTTATTCGTAAAGTAATCTCAACTCAATTCACTCAATGAAGATACCCTCATAGATGAGAAGATTCTTGTTCCATTAACATTGAGTAATAAATTATTTTGTATTTAAAAACTTAAGCCACTCAAAAGTGACCAGATGCAGCAATGCAAATGGAATGGAAAAGACATGAGTTATTTTTCATTGAAGCATATATACAATTGAAGAAAACTTGGACAATTTTACAATAATTTAACTTTGTACTTATATAATCTTCAATACATAAAATGAATATCTCCAAAATGGCCTTATTTAAAAAGTATAACATGTGCATGTTTTCTAATTAGAACTTATATAGATATAGAGATTTTTAATATTACGTTTCTAACAGAGACAAGTGAGAGACAAAAATAAAAGTAACTTTAATAAGATTCACAAGTAATATTCTCTATTGTAGGGCAAGACAGTGGCGTAATATTTAGCGTACTGAATAAATTTTTAGTCATTACATGTGTGGCTAAAGAAGAGGCTCTACTATCTTGAAATATAACAAGTATGGCAGACAATGTCCTATAGTAGTACTTAATTTACGTCCTATTATTATAATTACGTAAAATGATTTTTAAGTTTGATTTGTACACTGATCTTAAACCGATGGAATATTTAAGGCGAAAGGATACTTTTACAATTTTCAAGAATTATACTAGCTGAGTGGCGCCACCTTCCGCGCGTTTATTTCGCTACTATACTACATTTGGACACCGGAACGTACACAAATCAATACACGTAAATGAAAACTGTGCCTATTTTAATATAAATGTAGTGCACATAAATTTCATAACATTCGTATCGGATCTTTGGTTCGAAATAGACATAACGAATGAGAGATTTATTTAAAAGGGACGCACGAGCTCACTTGCTGGAGAGGAAGATGAAGAGGCGGAAGTTGATGGCCTTGTTGGAGAGCAGGCGGTTGGTGTCGGCGGGGTCGGCCAGCGGCAGCGCGCGCGGCGGCGCGGCGTCCTCGTCGCCGAACGCGTGCGCGCACACGGTGCTGCACAGGCGCGCCTCGCCGAACGGGCCGCGCACCCAGATCCACTGCACCGCCAGCGGACACGCCGTCTTGCTCTTCAGGATCAGCTGCAACCCAACGCGCGCCACACCTCACTACCCGTCTCGATCGATATCTCGCGCTCGCGACGACAAGCCGCCGTCTCGAGCGTCCCGATATCAAACCGGAATCGACCTACTCACCTGATACGTAATCTCCCGCTGCGAGCTCTGAGTGGGATCGCGCTGGTTCTTATTGACGAAGGCCTTCACCACCCATTGGTGGCCAACGGCTGAGAAGCGCGATGTTTCATAGAACAGCTTGTGCACGAACTCCTCCGTGCGGTACGGTTTCAATTGCAAATCTGTCAAAATCATGCGATGATGAGAATAACGAAGATTTTATTTCGTTAGCATGATTCTTTAAGACCACTGTGGCCTTACAAACAACCTAACCAACACGTGGGCAGACCGATTAATGTTGAAACGACTGACTTTTTTTTCGATTAACACATTTTAGGCTAGCTTCCCTTATCTACTTATAATATATCTATGTGTATTCGCTCTTTCATCCACATGGAATACATCAAAAAACATCATAGTGCGTAAAGGACATATTTGGGACGGCTAATTGAATGTAGACCGATCTGTCGCCCAAAATATTAGTTGACAGAGTGGAAGCTGACCCGTGTGAGTTCTAAACGAGCAACTGACAAGACTTTACGCTAAATACTGTAATGCTGCTTGAGTACTGTTAGTGAGGTTACCATTAAAAGTGTTCTTCTCGCAAGACAACAAGTCCAATATCTGCGAGTACAGCAAGTAGGTCTCGGTGGAGCGGCGCTCGCGCTCCAGCAGCACATCCACGACTTCGGAGGCGGACTTACGCGGGTAAACACACACGGTCTCGTGCGCGCCCGCCTCGTACGCCGGCCCGCGCCACGGGCACCCGATGCAAGCGTAGCGGCACCCCGTCAACCTAGCCAAGGGCAAATGACTCCATACATTAGTAACAATTTGCATGTGTGAAACCAAAATGCAAAGATTGTCACAACCCAATCTGAGACGGGCAGCTTGTCTTATTTGTTCATCGAGACTTAGCAAAATAAATTTCTAACGCAATTTTAGTGCCTTATGTTTCAGATCATAATACCATATACGTTGATGAGACTTGTCAATACGTGATGAGAGCTGGCATTGGTAGCTATCCTAAATCTTCGTGATCGTTTGGGATGACCTCAGGCTTTTGACTTTGTTCAATATCATAAAATTTTATAGTCAGAACTGAACAGAAAAACGCTATAACATGGAGTAGAATCTCAACAATATAATAAAGGAATCCAATGAACAAGTCCCTAGGATTGGACAGAGTGGTAGCTATCGTATAATAGAATAGTCAGGATGTCGAAACTAAGGAACATCATAGTTTTCTAGCCGGTTGAAACCAAGATAACAATGGTCTGTCTCCTTGATAGTGATAATAAAAATTTTTCTTTAAATCACAATTCAGACAAGTCAAAAAAATTCTGTCTTTCTTTCTACTCTGCTATAAAGTGCAACAAAAGTTGTCATTTACAACAATGACAAGTAACATGGTTCTACAGCGAGGTGGACTAAGGCATTTAGAACTTAATACATAAAAATACTATCAAGGACATCAAGACTTTTAATGATTCATATATACACTGCTTTACAAATGAGTCTGATCTAATAGTTTAGGCGCTTGTCACCCTAATGTGGTGTAAGACTTCAATTGATTTGAACGATGGATCTGCCTTTACTTTGATGTACACATTAAACAGCCGATACTGGCTATCTTTAGGCAGTGTTCATTGGACTAAGGTTTAAAAAAACAAAGTGGCCCTTACAGCATGAATGGTGTGCAATGACCTTATTACAAATTAATTTCAATATATGTGCATTGTAAGGATTATAAAATTTAAACAGGATATATGGAACATTTGCTTACATATCAATATCATGGGACAATTAGCCCATAGCTACAAGGGAAGTTATATAGCCATCACAAACTAGGCATACTTGGTGTTATCATGACCAGATACTAACAAACTATATGTACAGGTAAGTTCTTAAATACATTCTTTTTTAGATAATTTTACTTCAAACACAATAAGTAGCTGAGGAATTATAAACACCGTTCATAACACAAATATTTGTTCTAAGTGGGAATCGAATCTACAATAAATTAATACATAACATCACGCCTGTAATCCCCGAAAAGATAGGCACAGGATGTGGTACACTCGCGTTTCATCAGTTACGTTTACATCCCACAATGGAATGGATGGTGAGCCTATTGCCTTACACTGACACAAATCCAGACTCCGGGCCACTACTTGATTTTTTCAGCACATATTCTAACTTAGAAAAATCCAAAAGTAGCCGACCCGGAATTCAAACCCAGGACCACTGGATCAACAGTCGCGCTTGGAACTCCTCGACCAAAGAGGTCGTCAAATCTCATTTATAAATATATAATAATTAAAAGTCCTCGATTGTGACATGTGCACGT
>DWJK01007106.1:0-10063 GCA_018248815.1 Croniades pieria auraria
TATAGGTGAAACATTAAACCTGCGTATTTATTTTATACATTTTGTTATGGGATTAAAGTTCTATATATATTGGGTCATGTATATAATTTATCGCTCATTTGCTTTATAAATATTTTTTACAACACATACATAGGTAAGTATTTTCTTACCTTTCTTATTTCGTTTGATCCGAGGCTGAGCTGAGGGTATGTTCATACTGGAAGTCATACTGGTGCTCATTGAACTGACAGATGACGTAAAACTCTCTGCCATCTGATTACCCGATGTCATGGGATGGAATTTCTCATTTTCTATCTCACTGTCCTCTGTGGAATAAACAAATTAATTAAATCGGATGAACTAAGATAAAAATGTTTTATGAATTATAATTGTTTTGGTATATAAATAATAAAAGGCATGTTTTATTTAATTGCAGCAGATCTATCTCAAGATGTAATATCGCAATAAACAAGTTATTTGGTCATTATTTACAGTTAAGGCTCTAATTAGATGGTTATAATTACGACTATTATATTGAATCTGTAATTGCCAAAACTGATCTCTTTCAGGGAAAATTGTACTTTTGGAAAAAAAGAGAGTAAGACGTATGTATATAATGAGAGTGAACGAGAACAGAATTAGAGATTAATATAATAAGAGTAAGGAAAACAGAATACGAGATGTATGTATAAAATACCAGTAATTAACAAAATAGCGACCAGGGTCCAGGGTTTTGATCTATTGTAAGATTTTCTATATTTGGGTAAAAATATTATTTTAGGATATGTTAACAGCAGAACAATTCTTAGTCATTTGAATTACAAAAAGCTTACCAAGACCAGGACCGGACCAGCCATACATTCCAGTTATTTTGGTGCTTTGTTGTTCTATGTTGCCCAGAAGCTGGGCTTCTATCAATTGGAAGTCGGCTTGTTTCATTGGTTTGCATTGCATGTTGATACCACTTGACCGAAGTGGAATATTGCTGTAAGACATTAGAAAAAAATAACAATTACTTTTAGATGTCAAAAAGCAATGAAATTTATCTTTGTATTAGCAATGTTTTCTTTAAAATGTCTATTTTTCCATTTTGCCTCTTTTAAACGTGTATATCGAATATATAAGGAAGTGTGTTTAAGAATTTAACAAAGGTAGAATGGTAGCCTTTTTATGGTTGGGGTTTCCATCAAATTGTTTTAGAAATTGATGACTGCCTCATTGGTCGAGTGATTGCTCGCGATCGGGCGATCCTTGGTTCAAATCCCAGGTCAAGTACTATTGGATTTTTCTATTTTAGAATTTCTAGTAGTGACTCGGAGTGTGGATCTGTGCCTGGTGTATGGCAATAGGCTCACCACCAATTCCATCGGACTAAAATGTAACTGGTGGAACATGGGAGTGTACTACACACCTCTGCCTGGGTAGGCAGATGTGTGTAGTACACAGGTGTGTGCCCAACAGGTGTTGGGGAATTACTGATGTGATATTAGTTCTTTTAACGTTTGCTTTAGCAATTAGATTAATTTTTCAAATATCACAAACCTGGTATCTTCTAAATCTGGTTGGTTTAACGCAGTGATCAATTCAAGCAAAGTGTGTAATTGTCTTGGTGTTAACAGCACAACAAAGGATCCTAGCAAAATTTGGACCTCCACCTTGGGGCCCTCTACTTCTACCGAATGTTTAAGTTTCAGTGCAATTTCTTGCTGGCCTGTTAACTTTGCAAATAATATAGGATCAGGTTGATGCACTTTCTCTTCAGGTGTAGCTTCACGAGTTTGTTCTGACTGACTTCTTTCTTCAATAATTTCCTTGATTGGATCTGCATCTATTGTTGATATAACACTTCTAGTTTCATAGAATACATCAGATAATGTACTTTGGTAGTTTGCATCTGGAGTCTCTACTGAAGTACCGTCTGACTTGTCTGCTTGTGATGAAGCTGACTTCTCCATAATAAGACTGGGCGCCATCGTGCGCAGTTTTGATGGAAATTCATCCACATATAAAGTTACCCCAGTGAATTTCACCTTCTTGTTCGTATATGTTGCAACTATGTATGTTTTAGACTTCTCTGGGTCTGTCGCCTCTAGCATAGGTTCGGACCCAGCCTCATCAAAGTAGTCAATACTAAAAACAAAAATAGCAAATCTATTATCCAGTAATCGAGATAACTTATAGTGATTTATAATTCGTTAAATAATCTGTACTCACTTCTGAATATGAATTTCCAATGCAATACCCCTGTCACCATTTTTAGGAACATGTTCTATTCTTATTTTTGTATTTACAAATTTTACTTTTACTCTGCTAAGTACTGAAACATACATAAATAAATGATTATTATACAACTAACATCTCTCACAACATGTAGTTCTATCTATGTTTGAGGGAATACCAAAGATATTAAGATTAGTCTTATTGTAAAACCAAATTGTAATGTACATTATGAGAACAAGAAAAAGAGATACAAAAAAGACACTTTAGCATGGCTTACTTGAATCAATTGCATGGGCAAACATTTCAATGCCCTCCACGGGATTGGACTCCTGAGGACCAGCCTCTTCGCGAAGACACTCTGCTGCAAGCTGCATTGATGATGACATTGATGACCACATTGACTCCAACATTGAAGACACTGTTAAACAATTGATCGCACCATACATATAGCTTACAATAACTTCTCAGTTTAGTAAAGTTAAACAAACATGTAATTATGTAATTTTGAGAATTAATGAATGTTTTTTGTGGTATTAGTATATAAATGCAGAATTGAAATTGGAAATGTATCATAATTATATTATTCAGCCTAGTGTTTCAGGGTTGTATTACATTTGATTACGTAAGACTTTTTTTCGCTCTTTTTCTTTCATCTCAAAGACTTTAGTTTAAAAAACATTCATGCGTACGAGATCAATGACGAATCAACAATAGAAATCAGGTAAAAATGTGGTATTTGAAGTTTTGATATTTCATGAACATTAATCTCTTATTGGGAAATCTCTTTAGCTCTTTTCAGATTGAGAAAAGGAATGAGGCATATATTTCTGAATAAAAAGGAAAAGAAAAATCCAGGCTCTGCAATACTACTAGGTGCTTTAAGTTAAGAAAAACCTGATAGTATACAAACTGGGAATGAAACTCAGTACCTCTTGATCATCAGTTGCTCTTGCAACTTCTTAAACAAAGAGGCAGTAATTAATATGTATATATATTATATTATTAAACATAATAAATTAATATATGCCTGGTGTATGGCAATAGGCTCCCCACCTATTCCATGGGGCTTAAAGGTAACATGGGAGTGTACTACACTCATCTGCCTATCCCTTCGGGATGACAAGTGTAATGTTACATTATAAATTAATATTCATATGGTATATAATACATTGTTCATACTGACTATTACACACATTGATAAGATAATCTTTGCATGGTAGGCATTATCACAATATATTATCATCATTAGCCCAAAATCATCCACTGCTGGACATAGGCCTCTTCCATAGCATATTACTGAGCTAGGTACAGTGACAATATACACAAAGTGGTTAGCAGCCATTGAATTTGAAGACCTCAAGATTGTGCTCAGTGGTGTGCTATCGGAAAGTCCTATGTCCAGCAGTATAAGGAAATAGGTTGATGACGAGCATCTCAATATGTCAGGTATTTATCTAAATTACCTTGTTCCACTCGTACTTTAGGCTGCACAGTGAGCGACAAGCCGTTAATTTCCACTTTGGAGTCATCTTTGAATAACGTAGACCAGGGAATTGTAACTGTGATCTCTTGCATATGACCATCCACTATCTCCAGTGGCCAGTTTTGTGCATCACCCAGTTCATTGAGCGCCTTAAATTGTTTACAGATTCAATTATTAGAGACTAAACCAAAAAAATTATAGAACACTATTGTTCATTCTATGATTTAAATAGCTTCATTTAAAATCTCCCATTGATTTTGAAAATCAATGTGGTTTATCAAACCACATTGATTTGACCACATACATACATGATTTTTTATCTATGATGTAGTTGTGTTTCTAACTTCTAATGCTAACTATTCAACCTCTGTACTCTTGCTCTATTCATATTATTGACACAATAGAATTTATACCATTATTAAAGTATTGTGTTTAGTTAATCATATTTATATGCAAATTTTAAATCTGAAATCTAATTTCAAACTGAACTATTTGCTTGCTATTTGCATCCACATACTTAAGATGTTAGTATACTTTTAGCCAAAAATCTATATACAATTACATGTGTAGTACTGAAAAAATCCATGTATGTTTTAGACAAAGACATTTTGGTAAAATGAAGGACAATGTGGAAATTATTATACAGTTATTACATCCATAATCTTAAGCTGTGCTGGTTAAATGAAGTACACTTGACTTCTCAAGATTATAACACATTAATAACACATTCAATCAGGAAGAGAATAAATAATTTTCAATTATTTGAAGGTCGAATGTGGGGTACAAAGTTGGTCTGTGAATACTAAGTATATTTAATATATGCAAGCATTTTGTTTAGGGATCTGTACAATTTTGTTATGTAGATAGCTAGTTTAAATAATTGTGTTAGTTTAATTTAAAAATAATATTAGTTTGGATCAAATCCATATGTCAATATTATCTAACTGACCTTGCTCCCCATTACAATAGATATCATACTCATTGTTGTATTGTTCAAATGAGATTTCATAAGTTAAAGGATTCTTTGAGATAATTTGTTATTCAAGATACATCTAAGGTAAAGGGATCGGAAACAACAACATTGTAATCAAAGTTTTCTTTGTTCAAGAACATTATTTCAAACACGTGTTGATTTAAATTAATTTATTACGCGCATATAAAATTGGCAAGGACGTACAGACGGCATTAAAAGTACAAGTTTGGGAAATAAATAATTGAAAAGCTTAATAGATACGAAATAAAAAAATATATTTACCTCGCAATCAAGGCTAACATCTGAGACCGTCCCTGTTCCATTGTACAGGTCGACACTCAGCTGATTTAGAGTTAATTTCTCTTCGAGAAAATTGCCTAGATAACGTTGGAGCAAATATCTACAAGCTCTCTTTTTGATGCTTTCAGACCATGGTAAATACCACAACATCTTCAGAAATGTTTAAAGATCATCACACTTGAATTTTTACTTTTGTGCGTAATGACTACTGTGATTTGCGTGTGATTGACTTCTGCACGTAAATAAACATAACGTTCCGTATTACTTTTGCTTCTGGTCACAGATGATATTTGTTTTGACATATAATTTTTTAATCTGTACACACTAGTCATGTTCGTTACATATTTACTGACTCATCGCAAATGCTAAAAATTAATATTTAATTTATAAATATATATTCAACGAGGTTATTACATTACCATTGCATTCAATGGTACTAATATGAAGTTTTAAAAGAAAGTTTATATTTGCTCAGCTTAAGCAGAAACGTAACACATCTGAGGAGAAAGAGGATATCAGTCGATACCCGATGCCGATGGTTCAGTTAGGCTTTAGGGTGTTATTTTGACAATTAGCGACTTGCTTTGGCTAGAGTACTCTTTGTTCCCACTCTTTATCTATATTAATAGTAAAATTGTAACTGATCGCTGTCTGTACATGACAAATATGAAAAAAAATCGTAATGGGATGTTTTATATACGCGAGAGAACCCAAAACAATGTTTTTCATTTTGTCTGTTTGTCTGCATGTCTGTATGTTTGTACACGCTAATCTCGGAAACGGTTTATCCGATTTGAATGCAGTTTTCAGGATTATGTTGTGATTAGCTTCACTTAACATTTTTTCGTTTAAATTGGTTAACAAATAAAGAAGTTATGTCAATTTAATTTTTATAAAACTTACGAAATCTACGCGTATGAAGACGCGGGAATAGCAATTTTTTACTACATTTACTCTTGGTGATTATAGCCCGATGTTCTTAAAATACTTTTTTAATAGATTGTTCTCTAATTAACGCGGATGAAACCGTGGGGCACAGCTAGTCGTTAATATAATTCTACTATTGGATACGAATCTCTCAGAATAAGAGGGTTAGCTTAGATTGAATGTTCTTTTGGAATTTATCACACATATTATATATGCGTGAGTTTTACACGAAACTAGTCACGGAATGGAAGCTATTTAGAAGTATATGAAATATCGTTTTTCGGTTAAATAAGTATTCTAAACGTAACATTTTACATTTATATTCCATGTCGGTGTATGGTACATATGGGTGATTATGACGTATGGCAAATTGTTCCGTTTCACTTTTCGTTTTACTGCGATGTAATAAATTCTTCTCAAAGAAAAATTTATAAGCAGATGTTATGGTCTTAAATATTATACATTTTACATATTTAATGCAATATATCACTATGAATACTTAATACTAAATATCATGCAATCTCAATGTTATATATTAAATAACGGACATTACGCCACGATAGATTAGTCGATACTTTGTTATACCGACAAATGTAATTGATTCAAGACCGATTTTGATCTGTTGTTAAATTTATATTTCCTTGATATATTTGTATGCACTAAAAATAACGGACGGAACATGCAGATCTAAATGATAATACTTATTCTTGTATTATAAAATAAAATAATTATAATATAAATTTTATTCAAATACCATTATAAGGTGAAATCTCAGGTGCTGACCGGGTAAACTTCTTTGAGCGTTATGAAAATTGAAGATCACGAGAAAAAAAATGCGAAGAGGTTGTACGCGTCCTGCAGGACGCGTAACCTATGCGTTTGATTAAATTAAAAACGGATGGCTTAAAATCAATTTACAATAATTCGTTTTTTGTCTGTTATGTAATGATGTATATACAATTTGTATATACATTTTGCAGTAATGATTTCAAAATTGATAGTATGTATTTTTGTTTATTGAATCGTTTCGATGCTTAGGTACTAGTTGAATTACGCAAAATTATAGTAAAGTTTAAGAGTAGAGAGGCAAAGCTGTTGCTAATATCTCCTTAATAAAGCAATTAGATCGGTTCGTTTCAGTTAGATCGTTTACATAATTATTGATCCGAGCAAAGTCGTCATCGTGATTACAAGGCTTGATGTAAATTTATTACGTCACGAAATCTTAGCTCCACAGTAACAATAATATATTTCATAGGTATATAGTAATAGGAATTTCTTTACCTACATTTAATTAGAAGTTTCACTACTACTCTGCGAGTTCTTCGCGTACATTTTTTTAAAATGTAGTTTTGACTTTTATACCGAGTTACGATAATAAAATTTTTTGCTTGCGTCACTTATAAGTTAAGCTTATAGAGAAACACGGAACACAATTTTAATATTTATTCCTGTTAACGTAAAAACGCATTCAGACCTTCGTAATTTTTTTATTCGATTTGAAACTTGCAATATTAACAGTCTCTTTATTGCAAGAGTATATGGTAAGGGTATAAATTAAAAATCCCTGGTTCGTAGAGAAAAATACCGTTGCAGTAAATTCTCGCTTGCCCACTCCAGTATTAGAAAAAGCCATACAATTTGTAGTATTTATTATAAGCATTATTTCTACTCTTGATACTTTTATTTGACCTAAAATGATAAAATATTTAATAATATCATGGAAATAGTTTTCTTAATTATGTAATATTACTTTTGCTTACCATTACTGCTTTTGTAATAAACATCTAATATTCTGTTAAGTTTTGCCGTTGGCCATGACTTGTTCTCCGTAAAGACAACTTTTTCTGTGGAAATAAATGCCTAGTAATAGGCTGTAACTCGATGTTATCACATGTCAAATACCATTTATTATCTTTAACACTTAATATTTTAAATAACATAAACACGACATAGAAGATGAAATATCAAAACCGTACCTTTGCAATCTCCCAATGACATTAGTATTTTATAATATGGAAGTCCTTTTGCTTCTATGGTTCGCACAAATTTGAATTCCATGGAATGTTGTATGAACATGAAAAGAAAAATGAATGGTGTGTATAACGCCATTTATAATATTGAGCTAAGCAAGTTAGACGTGAGTGGCTCAGTAAAGCTGATACACTATTAATTTAGTACCTACACACGTGTATGTCATATGTATAGGACTTAGGTGTTTACAATTGTCTGAGTTTCGAGGAAGCATTGACAGGGCATTCATTGTGTCATAGAAACAATGTTGTAGGGTATAATCTGGTCTAACTACCTATGGTCTATAAATATAGTAAAATCCGCAGCAGTGCCTAAGAGCGTCGCAATACAAAAACGGGAGTTTTACTGTAACTTGAAAATCACATTATGCCTATGACCAAGAGCGAAAGTAAAGCTGCCGCTATTTGGGGTGGTAATTTAACGGGTTTGTATAATATGATGGTATTTTTATTGTTCTTATTTGGTTAAATAAAGTTTTAGAATTTGCGGAAGATTATAATAACATTCTTGTTGTCAGTAAACATTCAACGTACACCGAACCGTATTGCCTTATTCAAATAGGTTTCAAAAACAGGGTCTTATTTAAATTTTAATTGACGTTATTAAAAAATCAGTACATAATTATTAATGGGTAAGAACATGTTTGAAATATTACTTCTTTTGGTGCGTTTATTAAAAAGTAAAATTAAGGATTGTGTGCGCAGCCCGTCATGGAAATGCAATGTAAAACAGTTACAATAACTTGTGATGTTTGTACCGCCATCTAGTTAGTGCAAGTATAACCATTTTTAAAACATTGACTCCATAAGATGTCTGACGATTACTCGAATTGTCGAATGGTACCAATAGTGCTATAACTAATTAATAGATGGCGCTGTTTTACAAATTAAAGTAAGTAGATATCTAAGCAACTATGTCAGCATACAAATGGTTTTAAAAATTCATATTATTACGAATTGTACTTCAGTGATTATTCATTTATTATATCATTATTCATTTATTATATCATCATGCCACGTCTCCTGTAGGTGGATAACGCAGAGGAGAATTGAGTTCCACTTCTAAGTACCCTTATCCTTACAAATTTGACGTACTTCCTGTACTACGATTCATCACTCTTAAAAATGTACGAAGTTGCCGGAAATTTCCGGCTCTGTAAGTAGCATCAGCCAGCATCTAATCTGTTTTGTTATGAAATGTCTCTGTATCCCTCGCCACCTGCATACATCAACATTCGGGTTGTAGGTACATTAGTAGTACATAGGTTTTGTCATTATATTTTAACATTGCCATTCTTTTTACATGTTCGAACTACCAGTGTATACACATTCTCATTTTATGATTAAAAAATACCAAAGAACATGCACTATTCCCTGATTTTAGGTTTATTTCATATTTTAATGTTAGATGTCTGTAATTATTGAGGAAGACAAACATCTAATGCAGATTATGTGTTTGATTTGAAATAAACTCAAACTCACTGTATGAAAGAGCATGAACAATGGATAAGATGAGTAATTTTTCGTTCGGTGTAGTCTCAACGAGATTTAATGTTATCATAGTGATCTGCAATTGCGTGGTGGAGTGCAACATTATAATACCGACCTCGAAATGGTTTGTTAAAGACAAACTACACAAAATAAGAGATGGTAATCTCTACTTGCTTTTAGGGCCTCATTAAATTATACTCATTTGTGAACGTACGAGGATAGATCAGCGCAGTACTTTATTCTGTACTAGTTTTTAATCGCGACTTTGTTCACGTGGTATCAAGGTACTATAAATACGATTTATTACAAAAATCTATACGCGACGGAGATATAATCCATATAAATATTCTTGGTAACATATTTATGTCGACATTTTATGAACATTTCTATTTTATAAAACTTGCTTTGTACAGCCTGGTTTTTTTTTTGTTTGACTTAGCAAACAGTCGGACGGGTCACCTGCCGGTAAGTGTTCACCGTCGGTTATGGACATATGCAACACCCGACGAGAGGCCACTACACCAACGACATCCCCACTCTCGAAGGACGCCTTCGGGAGGGAGAGCGGGATGTCGAGCTTGCGCTGTTCGCGGACGACAGCGCGTTCTTTTCGTCATCTCGCCGAACAGAGATCGCTGCCTCTCGGATGCAGCGCCT
>DWJK01007107.1:0-10063 GCA_018248815.1 Croniades pieria auraria
GTTCATTCGTTACTATGCGGGTATAAAAATAAAATATTTTTTGTTATTGAAATTACTTTGTTTTATATTTCAATTTTATAATAATATTTTTATATTTCACATCCATTTCACGTGTACTTATTTATATAAAATGTTATTTTCGTAAAGAAAAGCGAAATAAACTAATAAGATTTTCCGAGAGTTCGATTTATCTTCTGCTACTATTTCTTCACAATCGATTCAGTGGCGAAAAATTATCTATTAGACAAAAGTGATTCTTAATATAAAAAATTTTATTCTATATTGAATACTCAGTACAGAAATCCTACTCATTATAATGTTGGTTATGAAGTTCGTACCGGCACTTATTAAAGTTTCCTCGTCAAAAAATTCGGCGAGTGACTCTTGAAATACAGATTACGCCTTTGTTTGTTGAGACTCATGATAATAATTTCCTTTAGCATTTAACAATCCTATTTTCCTGGGACATTATGTTCCGATGTCATTTGAATCGCGTGACGCGGAAAAGTAAGTCACAGCCAAACTTTGGCTTGTTATCCTTATTTCATTTTACTGTCTTATTTGTTTTTTTTTTCATTCGCTTTTCACGTGGAACGTTCCTTGATTTATTGCGTAGAAGTCTATACTCATTTTGTACAGCAATGTGTATATCGGATTATTTAAAAAAGGATGTCGTAAAATAAGTTTTTAGTGGCCATCAAGTGTATTTACGTTTACATTCGTTGCGGTTGAAAGTACGCTCGTATTGAGGCGTATACTTTAGAAAAGTTCACCGATTTATATAAAAGATACCGTTCTATTTATTTAGAGCTGTTTTAAGCGAGCAGTAAGCGGTAAGTAAGCATTATATCGATATAAATTGTGCAGTATGTAATTTTGTCTCGTAAACACATTTTATTGCCTTCGCCGGTTAACTTTGTCATTGTTATATTGTCATTAGCAGCTGCCTTACGAGGTTATTTCAAGGACATTTAGTTATGAACTAAACGTCTGCAAACCGCATTAAGGATCGGACTACACAAGTTTATAACTGGACGTAAGGCCTCAAATGCACTAGGCGTGTTAGTAAATTATTTTCCGAGGTACTATTCTCAAATGTCATTTTGTAACATGTGACATTCAAAATGAAGTAAAAGGAGGTAATTAACAGAACTTGTAAATGTTGTGATGTGCTTTGTGCATACCATAAATATCGTGAAAGAATATCTGTCCACCCATTGCAAAATTTATAATAGGTACGTTTTGTTTTCGTAAGAAACCACCTTTGTCGAAACTTTGTCCGAATTAAAAGATATATCTTAAAAGATTTTATCTTCGTTCAATATCCCCAGTTTCGAAATGCGAATTAATACTATTGAATTTAATAGAATATTTACATTTTTGAAATATTTATGTTCTGAAATATTTAATAAAACATTAAGTATATAAGTATCCATGATAATACAATCTATAATTTCAAATTACAAGAAGCATTTCTAAAGAATATCTTTAAAGCAAAGATGAATAGGTTATTCAGACGCGATCGGGGCCCAAAGCTGGGATGTCATATAATAAAAAAAAATAAGCGTCGTCTCAAACGGCTCACGTGTATTGTGCCTAAGTGAGAACCCGTTCTTACTTCACGTCATTCATCTGCTATGAACAAGATATGGTTAATATAGTCATTGAGTTTCTTGTACGGTCACACACAGGCATCTTAAATGACATTTGTTGGAAAATATTTTTATTCACAATATATCGAAGTATTATTTAATAAATTAATTAAACCGATATAGGTATACCACTTGATATATTTGATTGTTTTTTATTAAAATGTTTATAATTTTACAAAAGATTAAACGGATTTTCTATTTTATAATTTTTTTGAGTTTTATTACATGATTCGGCTAGAAGTGATTCACTGATATGCCTAATCCAAAAATCTAAAATGTAGATTCTCACAAAGAGGATGTATTAGAGGATTCAGCAAAAAGTTCCATCTGACTTATAGGATTAGGATTCTATACGCCCGTCGGAATTCTCCCACGTAGGCTCCGACCATTATATCGCCGAGGATTCTTGCCCAAAGTGGCTGTTAAATTTCTTACCGTTGCCATTTTATTACACTGCCAATTCTCAGTTTTAATATGCGTTGAAAAAATACTAACAAAAAATAGGCGCCACCAAGCAGAGTCCCGACCGATCGCACAGCAGTCAGATCCTTATATTACCGTGTTGAGTATTTTTTATGTGCACCTTTTGTATTCGCGTTGTGTGTTAAAATACACACCTAAGTATCATTAGCTATAAACACAGCTCTTTGTGTCCAATGTCGGAAGAAATAAGGGTAATAAAATAGAGATTGAAGGGCATCCACTGAAAAAATATAGACTGGCTAAAGGTTTCAGTGACAGATCTATCATTAATAAAAAAATAATCATTTATTTATATCCATAAGTTCTAACACAAACCGAATACTAAAAACAGCGCGGCTTCCTGATAGAACTATCTAGAACTTTACGACAAAGCATAACAGAGGAAAGCAGAACCACCAAAAACCATTCTTTGATAATAAATAATTCAGCCGTACGTGCACTGTCACAATTATATTCAGTTACCAATTTTGCGTAGGACCAGTCCCTCCATTATTAGTGCATAAAACAGCCGATTCTTCACAATGTCGCCTTATAAATCCGTTGAGTTACAAAGCGAGCGCCTACGCAGAGCCAGTGACCGTCTCTCCCCTCCCTCGAGTTACTGGCGCCTTATTATGTTACCTTTGTTTTCAAATTTAATTGGCCCCTCAAAGATAAGCTATCTTGATAATAAACGACGACCAATAAACCGGGGTTCGGGAACAACCGACTGTTCTCCAAGATAAGATTATGAGTCCGAATGACGTTTAATAGTAGCGTCGACCCGATATGGACTAGTGGAGATAAAGAACCTTACCGTTTACCTGTGGGTTATAGTTGAAATATGTTAGATCGCCTAGGAGAGATATTTGGGGATCTTAAGCGGCGCAAAAAATCTTTCGTTCAAATATACGACAAAAAGATTTAAATGCTACAGCGATAGTACCTATAATATATCGAATATATTAACAGTAGGTCTTAAAGTGAACATGCTGTAATGGGTTAAATATTAATATGCAACTTTTATATTGATGCTCGATTATTAAAGTTTTACGGTAGCTACTCTAACGCTTTAATATAATAAACCATTTGTCATTTACAAATATTACATGCTGATATTACTTTTATCATATCTGACACTCTGTCATTTATTGACTGGCCATATGTCAAATTATCTGCCGGTTTGTCCACAAAAACGGTCACACGAAATATTAATGACTAGACATTATTACACAGATAATAATAATAATAATAACTCAACGTGGGCAGATCGAGTTTTTCTTGGTAATTTTTATGATGTTTGATAAACGTTTTAGAAGGTAATAAAGAAGGAACTTTTATAAATTGGGTAGCGTAATGTAATTATTTTTCTACATTTATGGAGTATTTCTAAGTATAATTGGATGCCTATGATATGTCTCGCTCTTCTATCAAGTGGTGTGACAACCTGAAGTTAATAGCGGAAAGCTGCTGGATTCGGAAGGCCCAGGATTGCAAGTAGTGGCGCCAGTTAGAGAAATCTATATCTAGCAATGGACATCCAAAGGCTGATGATGGTGATACCTCTGATACAATTAAATTCTCCTCACCGACTCAATTATAACTTATTTAAATTTTGGTTTTTTGCGAATATCCATTCATGTTAAAAATAATAGACAATATACTATAATCGTGACGGTGCAGTGAGCAGACGCAGCAGTCCAAGTACCTACGCAGGGGCTCAATTCAAATCCACTTACGCTCAGGCTAGTAGCTAAGTAATCCACGTGGACGGTGATAAACCAATTTCTCACATTGAATTACAATCTGAGTTGACGTCAGACTGAAACGACTTGTGCAATAGACATGGATGTAGATTTTTATTTAAGATCCACAGCAAATTTAAAATAAATAGAAAGATTATATTTAGTTAGTATAGATATACTTATTTATAAAGATAGGTGTATTTATTTATTTAGTCTGCCAACACGCACTTGGCCAGCGTGGCATACTAAGGCCTTAGCCCTCTCTTTATGAGCGGAGACCCATATTCCAACAATGAAGGACAAAGGAGTCGATTATATATTTCTTTTTATATGTGTATTTACGGTTTAAGAAATTTACAAATAAGACAAAAGTTTAATCAAAATATTATTTTGTAAATTAATCAAAATGTTTAATTGCCAATGGGAGTAAGTGCAGGGTATTTGAATATTAAACAGAACAAAGATATACTTGAGTGAAGCTAGAAAAGCAAAGCAATGAAAACCCAATAAGAGTTCATATCAATGTCTAAATAAATTATGTACCAATAAATGTTACATTATTATAAATATTGTAAGTAAATTATCCATAACGATACTCTTATAAATAAAAAGCACGAAGTAAATATTATGCTTTCATATTCAACGGATGATGGCAGGACAGAATTTGTTCCTTTAAAGTTTTAATTGACGATATAAGCAAAGTGGCTCGTAGTAGTTTGATGCGACGAGCTGAAGATCGAGCTCAGTAGAGTGCTATTGGAGAGGCCTATGTCCAGTAGTGGACGGAAATAGGCTGATAGTGATGATGATGACGAAAGTTTCATGGTATTAAAATTCATAATCCCAAGAAAAACATATTGTTTCATGAAAAGGTGCTGCTTTCGTAAGAAATTCTTACAGCAAACGCTGACACGAATGATACTGGTAGAATAAAAGCCGAATATGGCACATGTTACCGGTAAACAAGAAGCTTAATTATGAAAAATCTGTGAAAAATAATTCCCAAGAAATTCTTACGTGTTACGTAACTTAAACAGAATAAAAAACAATAGTTTTAGTCATTTTTGTCTCATTATAAATCTACTGATCCTACAAAAACCTGAAGAATAAAATTTGTATGAACTTAATGTGGTGGCGGTGTGGTGATCACTTACTCCTATTATCGGGAACAATATACATTTCTGATGCTTGGTACTACGGTAAATGTCCTCTTTTCGGCGGGTAAGTAAACGAAGAACAAGGAACAACAATTAAATAAAATAAGACCCTAATATACTGGTATATAATCAGATCTGAAAGTGGAATAGAGGAAAGAAAGAAAAGATATCGATGCTTATTCCGTCATATTGTTCCATAACGAAATGTTCTATGTAAAAACGTATGTAGATACGGAAGCACAAGCTGTATGTGTCAGATGTACAAACCCTTGGAGTACGAGTATATTACGTTCACGGGCACAAGATTCCGTTGTTGTAATATAACGTATTTCTTATAATAGAGGCAAAATCGATTTCTAGAACTTTCCAACCCTAAATGATTTACAATATTTATACTCTCTGCGACTCCAATCGGAAGATATTCTGTCCCAGACAACATCGGCAGGCAGATTTTCCAATTTATTGCTCAAGTTTTGGAGTATTCGATTTAACCGACGAAATCTAATAGCTGTAATGAAAGGTCTACATATTAAATTTACAATCATTCCAATAAAAGACTTGAGCGAAAGGTAGCGGTAGTGATTGTTTAGATGTTATGCTCCCGTTTAGACATATTGTCACTTTCGGCACCAAAATATGTCACTGACTTTAACTGTGAATTTATGAAGACAATTATAGAAAAAAATGTGTATAACCGTGAGTCGCCATAATCTTTTTTGATGCGCATAAAATCTAGCAACTTAGCTAACATGGTAGTCTATGAACATAAACCCACTCAGTCTCATGGAAAAGCTGTGTCCAATAGTGGACAGACGCTGGAGCGATAGATACAGGTCTATCAAGATTTTGGGGATATCCTGAAATTGAAAATATAGTCGTGAATTAAGCAGCACCAGAATGTTTAGTGCACAATTAACTACTCTATTGGTATATCTCAGATAAATACGTAATAGGATCTGACCATACTAATATATGAAGTCGAAAGTAATTCACTGTTAAGGGTAACGTTACCATATTGTGATTGAACTGTAGTGAAGGTAATTAAAGGAAAAGGACACCTAACATCTACTCAGTGTACTTTTTATACTGAGCCATAAATTTAAAATACAGTAATATTGCTAGTTTGATACCATTTGAAAATACATAGTTTATTAAATCCACTTATCGGAAAATTGCAGCCGACCTACTAACTGGATGCATTAACACCAGTGTCTTTTTTTATTAGTCATGTCATTTTTATTAGGATTCTTTATAAATACTACCTTAAATCGTACGATAAATTGCAAAAGATATTTTAATGTCGGATTAAAAAATAATCGTAAACATATTTGATTATGTTTGTTGTGATTCGGGCCAAACTTTTTAACTGTCATTCGAAATAATCTATATAAAACACGTTTTAAATACATCTAATGTATCACTTTTTTTAATGAACAACCGAAAAATGTATAAAGGAGCATCGAAGTGACAAAACACGAACAAAAAATATCCCGAAAAAAATTTACAGTTCTGACAATTTATTACCGCTTTTAGCAAAAGGTTTGATGTTTACAAGACATCTTTTATTTAAATCTTAATTTACGATTCCTGGTCCAACAACTTTAAGATAAGCCGACTTTAGATGGACTTTAGTTAGGTCAAAAAGAATGAACATTAACTCGTGCATTAAAATTATATAAGAAAGTTAGAATTATTTAAACAGCAGCAGTAAGCCTCTCCAGACATACTGCTCCAGGTGTAACAGACTAAAAAAGGGAAATTTATAATTATTACCGTCCATACTTTTTTATAACCAACTACCACCTTATTCCATGGAACTAAAACGTAACTGGTGAAACGTGGGGGAGTACTGCACTCCTCTGCCTATCCCTACGGGGATTATAGGCGTAATGTTACGTCTTTTTTTTACTTTTTTACAGAAGATCTAATTTCGTCAATTCTTTTTTAATATTAATTTTTAAATGTAATCATACCTTAACTTGACGTGTTATCATATAATTGAATACAAGAACGAATTAATGAATACTAGATTGTTCCATGGAGCAATTTTCGCAGGTCTATCAAGACCGAAACTATGACGCTAAAACGTTCAGTAAATAGAAATTGTCCCACAAGTTTTGATGTGTTTTAGAACAATAATAACTAAAAAAATACTGCTCGCTATTGTAGTGAGTCATACTTGCTACATATTTACTGCTCAGCAGGAAATATTTGACAAAGTTGTCAGCATATTGCAGCCAATAAACGGTAAACAAAACATCACACACATCTTTAGCCTATCTCAATTTACTGCTGGACATAGGTCTCGCTTGAGGGGTTTTTTCCCATAATCCCGACGCTGGGCATGTGGGTAAGGAATCGTAGGAGACGGCTTGACAAAGTTCCCTGTACTCGATTGGAAATGACGGGAACATAATGTATATAAATCCATATCCCATTACTGACCACATAAATGTTGCGAAACAAAACCACCAATTCATTTATAATTTACTGTGTTCGCGATTTATTACACGAAGGCATGGGAAAAATGCATCAATGCAAAAAAAAACTACTTCATCAATTTAAGTACTGTAGTGATGGTTCATCATCAGCCTCTAGATGTCCACTGTTGGACATACGCTTCCCCTAATTGGCACCACTCCACCAGCTCTATTTGAATACTCGACTTAGACAAAAATATACAACTGACAAAGGCTACCGAAGGCCTGTATAGATAGACGATTTCAATATGGTTTGTGCATTTTATTAAATGTTCTGTACCACTTGCGTTTGTTTCATAATTGAGTTCACTTTGTGACTTCTCACTATTTAGATAACATATTTTATGTGGTGCAGAACTGGTCGAAGAAGGCGCAGGACAGACCAAGGACAGACCGTATCTTAGTATAAGAGGCTAAGACTCATTTAGGGTCGTAGAGACGTCTTAGTTAATTAGTTGAAGAGTTGAGTGGTCTTACATTCTGTGCTGAATCTTGATATTATTCCTTTTGTAACATTTCTTTTCTATTTGTGAACTTACTTAAATGAAACAAACACTAAAAATCAGCGCAATTGAACTCTAAACATATTCCTTTAAACTGTATTCAAATTAGTTTAGCTGTTGTTAAGATAAGCCAGAACAAACATACAGACATACAGACAAAAAATTAAAAAAGTGCCTTTCTTGGATTATAAACGTGTCGTTGATATACAGGACGGACTTACTTAAAAATATTAGAATAACAGACCTGACTTCTTAACAATTTTATTATATGTAGCCATGAATAAATACATGAAGAATAAGGATACAGCTGCTAAAGAGCAGCATTGATCGTGTCGCTGGACTAAAATTTTAAGGAAATGCTTGTATTTAATTTGTATGTATGTATCTTATTTGGAAGTTTTTCCTTTTATTTTGTTTGATAATAATAATGAAGTCGATTATAACAATAAATAATATCAACGTTAACGTTTTGTAAAATCAATTCAAAACAAACATTTTTATGTTTTTCTACAGAATTCCTGCTATCAACACATATTTATATATGTACTGACAGAGTTTTTTTGTTACTTATCACACAGAGAATTGACAGTCATTATCAAGTTAAAATTTTCGTTTTTTAACATCTCAGCGCTTACCAATATATAATTAATATGTACCTACTAATGTTATTATTTTCATAGAAATACGTAAGTAAATTATCAAATGTGTACAATTGAATGTATTATATTTAACTTGTCGCGTTAAAATCAACTAAGACAAATTATATGACACCATACTCGTATTAGGAGGTAGGTAGATAGGTACAATGAAACCTCCTCTGTTTGTGACAGAAAAAGATCTGGCCGTCCACGTAGTGCTCGTACGAAAAAGGCGATCAAACCGTAAGGGAAAGAATTCGAAGAAATCCTGTCCGAAAGCAAAAGATTTTATCTCAGGAGATGAAGATAGCACCTAGAACCATGTCGCGTATTTTAAAAGATGACCTAGGACTTGCAGCCTATAAGAGACGCACTGGTAATTTCTTAACTGATAATTTAAAAAAGAACAGAGTGATAAAATTAACTTAAGCGATACGCAAAGGGCGTTCACAGAATAATTTTGTTTACAGATAAGAAAATTTTTGCAATTGAGCAATATTTTAACAAACAAAATGATCATATTTATGCTGAAAGCTTTAAAGAAGCTTCCCAATTTGTCAACAGAGTACAACGTGGATATTATCCGACTTCAGTAATGGTTTGGTGGGTTGTTGGCTATGAAGGAGTGACTGAGCCATATTTTTGTGAAAAAGGTATCAAAACATCGTCATAAGTGTGTCAAGATACCATTCTTAAGAAGGTAATTAAGCGCCTCAACAACACCATGTTCAATAACCAAGAATGGTCCTTTCAGCAAGACTCGGCTCCAGGTCATAAAGCTCGATCCGAGTTCGATCCGAGAAACGAACGTTCCGGACTTCGTCAAAGTTGAAGATTGGCCGTCATCTAGTGCTGATTTTAATCCAGTGGATTTCGATTTATGGTCAGATTTAGAAAGATAGGCTTGCTCTAAACGCCTTGATAATTTGGAGTCCCCAAAACAATCCATACGATTGGCAGAGAAGAATTTTCCCATAAAAAGAGTTCGTGCTGCTATTGATAACTGGCCCCAACGATTAAACTACCGTATTGCAGCCAATGGAAACCACTTCGAATAAGTTTTATATATTTGAATGGTTTTATATTAATGTATTAAACTAACACGCTGTAATAGTAATAAAGCTTACGTACAATAAACAAATATTGTTTTTATTTGTAACAATATTTATGGCAACACTAAGTATGTGATCATATTATATTTCTATATAAATATACATTTAGTTTTCATCATCGTCAGATACGAGACAGGCTCTCGTCGATTGTGCAGTTGCGAATACTGAAGTTCTTTGGGCATATATCCAGAAAAGAAGAGTCGATGGAACGAGTTGTTTTGCAAGGCCAGTTGGAGAGCAAGAGAGCTCGGGGTCGTCCACCTATGCGATGGATCGACTCAATAGTAAAAGCCACACAATCCACCGCAGTCCAG
>DWJK01007108.1:0-10063 GCA_018248815.1 Croniades pieria auraria
CCACGCTGGCCAAGTGCGGGTTGGCGGACTTCACACACCTTAGAAACATTTTTTTTTTCTTTTTTTTTTTTTTTTTTACTTACCTTATAACTTTGGTTAAAACTATGACATTGATAACTCGATCAAAATATGTTACAAATTGTCATAAATCGACTCCCAAGCAAGTTCATATGGAGGCGATGGCTGAAGCCCAGCGAAGGGCACAACAGGCATTATCAATGATTACTTCGTAAGAAGTTAAATTAAATTGATTATATCTATTTTAGTGGACTTTGAACAAGTGGTTAATAACAAAAGTAACAGGACCACGAAGGTAGCAATACACAGTGACAAGAATATAAAATCTCTTTTTTAATACAAAAGCGAGAAATGAAATCTTGCTTAGAAAAATTGCGACAGATAAATAATTTTTCTTAAATAAACGTTCCATTTCAGTTATAATGCTTACGAAAAAAAAAACATTATTTTGATTACTAATTATATTGACATATTAATAATAATAATAACAGCTATTAAACAGCGCTTAAGTATTAACACTAAATAGATACATATGTCTGTTTAGCTTACACTAATATTCTCCGAGACGAATCACTTATTCAAGTTAGTATTATGTACAACAATGGCTAATATAAATATCTGAGATAAGTTTGGTAACTAAGTTTGAATAGTCTTAAGGGATCAGTAATAAATTATTACTGTTTGGTATCCGTAACGCCGCAATTGTTATTATTTCCAGTACTTGCACACTTATCACAGTTTATTTATTTACAACTAACGTTTTGTCAATTATTTTTGGTCAAATCTCTTATAATTTAAAATTCACCGACACTAATGATTTACGGGGAAAGTGACCAAACCACATCCTGTGCCATGTCCTTCACTTGCACTGCCGTTTCATCAATGTTATTATCATGTGCGGACTATGTGTCGGCGGGTGCGGGAGCGGGCGCGGGCGCGGTCGGCGTGGGAGAGGGCCCGCGCGCCGCTGCTAACGCCGCAGCATGCCGTCTCGCTTTCAAACGCAGGTCCGCGATGGACGAGGATCTGCAACGAGCTGCCAAGGCCGCTAGCCCCGCGTACGGCGGACACAGCGCCGCGGCCGCGGCTGCTGCTGCCGCGCTGGCATACTGATCGAACGAGGATAAATTACATCAGTTAAACTGTAAAGCAACTATAATTAAAACTATCTGCGCTAGGTTCGACTACGGATTTAGTGATTTGTTACTAATATACTACTTGGTAAATCGATTTTTTCGAGTTAAGCGTTAGATCACTTGTTCTAGGTTTTTAAAATTCTAAGATCCTAATGTTGAGGATAATAATCTTAGGTATATTATATACTTGCGAATTAAACATCTGAAAATGTACTGTAAATTACGACTTAATCCATAAGACACTTCACTAATACGCGACTTACTCTGTACTCGAACTGTATCTCGAACATGTAAATAATATCTTGCCTGATGTGCAGCGGCAGAGAGCAGCGCGGAGTCAAATGGTGCGAAGGCAGCAGACGGTGGAGCATGTGGGGCGAGAGGCGGTAGCGGTGGTTGAGAAGGTCGCGCCACCCCCGCTACCGTTGGCACTGCGGGCACACCCGACAGCCGAGGCACAGACACGTATGGTGCCACTCGACACGGTTCCAGTGGTGTACCACCACCACCTACTAGTAAACCTGGTCCAACATATATATTTCTAATGATTATATGTACATTTTAAAAGATTTTTCAAAGAAATACCTTCCTCTGGAGCCCAATTGTAGGCATTTCAATAATTTAGAAAATTGTAATTGGTGAATCGTGAGTGTGCTTGACTCTTCTGGCTGCTCTTTCAAGGAATCACAGGCGTGACATGAAGTTTGAAAACGCATATTGTAACATAAGAACCGTTAAATTAAATGTAGGTATAAACTGCGTCACTCGGCAACTTTAAACCACAGATCGTTATCAACAACACCCTTCAGCGGACGACGCTGACTAATCCAATCGATTGGCAGAGACAAACGAGCCATTACTCAGCTTGTAAATCCGCGGAGATCCGTTCCCGAACTCTACTTAATTAAATTGATATTTAAGTAAGCATAATTTGCTCGTAAATTAAGTGAGATTGGTTGTTTATAGTTCACCCGGGAGGAGAAGAACGCAATTAATAAATTAGACCGGATCTGCCCGACTTAAGGTGTTCGTCGAGTCCCGTCTCTATCAAAGGATTCATTTATTTAATTACTCGCTTCTAAATTGAGATTTTTGCTTTGATAACCGTTAAAGGAAACGTCAACTTGTCAATTTAATAACAACAAAAGGTTCTTATTTATTGAAGTAAAATAATGAAGATTTGATTTATTAAAAGTGTGACAATAGATATTTCTTTGGAAATGTTTTGTTAAGACATTTTTCCGTATTGTGATTTGACTTTGGAAGAAGTGGAAAACAAATAGAATTGTTATCTGGTTTTGTAGTAAAACAATAAAATTACTCATCAATTATGTGCAGATCAATACAAAAAATGGATACTTAAAATATTGTGTTGTTCATTAATAATTTATTAAATGATTACCGCACAATGTTCTATTATTATATTACTGAATATAGTACCTATATAAGATATAAGTATATAAGATTAGTCAAATGTTTTATAATGTTCAGTGTTTCTCTTTCTACCTATTATGATATAGCTGGGTAGATACGGGTACGTATGCAGCGACCGGCGGAACAGCCTGTGTAAATCAGCGCTCTGCGGCGCCCGTCGCCCGTCGGCATTATCAAAATGGATGCTCCCTGCATGTATGAGTTATTTCCATATTTGGCACCGAATTACTTTCGAGAAGTGCCGACATAAATACGAGCGGGTGCACGTCCGGTGCCCTCGGTGTTCGCCCTCAGCCCTAGCCCCAGCGGCCGCCGTGCATTTATTTGATTAACTCTGAGTTGTTTAATTTAATCGAATTAGAAGGTAAGCAGGCGCGGGGAGCGTCTCCGTCTCGCGCTCGCTTATTTTAAAGCGTTTTGAACATCTTTACAGCGGTTTCTACGCAATAAAACATCGCCACCCTCGCACCGAGCGGAATAACTTTACAATTTCATGAACAGGAGAACAATTAGGCGTCGGTGTATTCTTTTATTTTTGGATTTCACAGCGGCCGTAACAATTCTTATAACGGGTGGCGGCGCGCACGGCGGAGATTCATTTCTTCGTTAAAAATGAATTCTTAATTGCATGGAAATTCAGTGCCCCTCGCGTTACGATTTATTATGCAAGTGTCTGCAGAAAAGAAAGTGTCTGCTTTTCTATTTAACTGCACCTAATATTTGACTTGATACAAAATAAGTGTATAAAGTCATGGCCATATAAAATATCATTATTATTTTTTTCACTAAATAAATAGGTACATAACCGAGTGAAGGTTCACTGTTACATTGTTAAAGTTTGCAATTTTGCGTCACAAATCAAACATTATGAATCATTTATACCCTTCGTGCAACATCTACGACAGTACAATCATTATTACGATTTTATTTAGAATCGTTTAGACGCGACACCATCAATATAAGCGGTCGTATAAATTCATAATGAGATTTAGAATCTCGACGATTGCTCAAAGGGGCCAGAGACGGCAAAACATAACAAATAACCGTTTCATTTCACTTTACATGATTGTTCTCGTGTTAGAGGGGGCGCGGGGGTGCGGGGCGCGCGGCACATAAGTTAATAAGACATTTAGCAGGGGACGGCGGGATTGCGTCCGAATGACTCCCGCGGGGAATCATTTTATTCGATTTCGAAGAGCGGCTTTTTTCCGCTTTACGCTCCGTTTAGCGGTTCCTGAATCTCACACAATCACGGGTAGTGTTATCGGTGGAAGGTCGCGGCCGCGTGTCATGTTCACTTACCGCGCGCGGCCTTATGAGCGGAGACGGCACTTGCCACGGCACAAATGATATTCGATTAGTATAGATATTTTGCTCGTTTTGTTTTACTGGGAATGTAGAGCGAGGAACGTTTTACCGTAATTAAATGTTATGTTACTACTATTCGTACAAATTATACATGTACATAATGTTAGATATTAAATGGTAGGCATTTAGGCGTGAATTAATGTATTATCGAAATAGTTTATTTTACTTTTTTAGCGCTCTTTAGCTTCTTTCTAGCGCTATTACTTACTAAGTTTAGACTTTGAGTTAAACTTAAAAGATAAACCCCCCCCCCCCCCCCCCCGCACCTATAAGTGGCCAGTTATGCTTACTGCATTTTTATGGCGTCGATAGTATCCCGGCAGCAGCATCGTACTGACTGGTCAATCGCTAAGTGCTTTGTGCAATTCCCCGGATTTATTGCCACACGTGTGCCGTGTATCGTTTTTCCGTTTTTTGCGAATCTCGCACGGATTGCCGCCTCGGCCCGCCATTTTAATTATTCATCCGCGTGAGTTATGGTCGAATTAAAAAACTGTTAGAGTCGGACCGGCGCCGCCGGGAGTTGTAATCGAGTTAGAGGAAGTGATGGAGAATACATAATGGCCCTAGCTGTACCGAATGAAATAGATACATCGTTGGATGTAACAGAGAATAAAAAATTTTGTAGAAATGGTAGAAATGCAGGCCTTCATAAAAAACTAAAACTAAGTAAAACATAACAATAGTCCCATAATTTTATCCGTAATCATATACGTGCCACAGGAATAGACACCATAAAAAACCAATGGAACTAATAAGGTTCCACCACCGAGGATTATTTATATTAATAAGCAATCGATTCGTTTAAAATGACAAAAACAAAATTTACAAATCCATTCTATTAATTTACTATTAATTTAGAATTAACAATAGTTAAAACATGCCACGTTAATATAATTTAAGCTGATCTTTTAGTGATATTGAACCGGCAGTAGCGCCAGGTCGGCGCGCGGCGGAGCAGCGCGGAACAGTTTGCCAAAGTCATTTGTAATTTGCAGCTTCCCACTACATTAAATTGCAAAACTACTCGGCGAGTTAACTTACATCGGACGCCGGGGACATTTGTTATCGTTAAATGCAAATATGGAAGTTTAAATTTCGAACGCGGTGAAATTCTGTTCACGCAACGTTGAACTGTGTAACAGTGCTCCTTACTTATTAAACTTACGAAAATAATTGATTTTTTATTTTGTCACCTATGAGTATTACAGGCATTGAAAAAAATTTACCTAAGTTGTGTGTACATAATTACAAAGTATAATACATTTGCTTTGTATAGGATCAATTTGTGTTTTTACTTTTAATTTCATAGATATATTATACGTAGATTAGGGAAGCCAGTCTAACACGTGCCCATCGAAAAGAAAGAGAAAGCAAATGAGGCTAGCTATCTTTCTGTCCCTTTCTACTCGCGCACGAACAGGTAGCGACGCTAGCGCTACCTGTGCGTCAGTAGTGAGATAGAGAGAGATAGAAATAGGGTATCGCGGTCGTTTCTCGCTTTCTAACCGTAGGATGTTGCCGCTTACAGGCAGCCGTATGTCTTCCCTACTCTATATATAATATCTCTATGTTTAATTTTAATTGCAATGTGACAGTTTCTACATCAGTGTCAGATGTTCCAAATTTAAAACATTTATAAAAAATACAATACGCAAAACTGAAACGGGAATATAATATCTATTCAATGAACGAATATTTGACATGAATATTGTTTACCTTTATGCATCTGGCTTTCATGTTTGCGGCATTTTGCTCGACGATTTTGAAACCAAACCTGCAAAAAAAGTCCAATAAATTCACAATTCTTCATAGTTCAGTTAATTTACAACTAAATTTGATGGATGAACTATACTAATATTATTAAGAATTTTTTATCTTCTTGCTTAACATGCGTTAAAATCTGACGCATAAGACATAAGACCTTGCAACCTAGCTAACTATCAAGTGAAAAAAGTATGTCGATTCTTATAACCTTTGTATTTTCTATGAGTAACCAAAATGGTATAGTTTATTGGTACGGCATGTTATAAACGAAATTTAAAAGAACTGCTGTGGTTCCAGGGGACCGGGTTCCAGGGGACCAGGTCCCAGGAGACCTAGGAAGCTGATGAAGAAAAATCTCACAGCGAAAATAATTTCTTCCTTAAAAATTATTAGCCTTAGACAAACACTTCAATTAGATGATACAAATTAGAATCGTATTAAATATATATCAGGTAAGCATTCATGATAATTTAATAAGACAATTGTATACTATTAATACTACAGATGGATTAGCGTTTTGAAAAACAATTCTGCATGTCAGTATTCGGCAAACATCGCTAGTATCGAGCGTGCGCAAATAGGCACGGGAGACCGCATTACTGAGGTAGCACGATTCATGCTGATTGTATGCAGGCGACCGTCAGCATGGAGGCGTTTTGACTGTATGATACTTGCGAGAGCAATAATTTATTAAGCATTTGCATAAGACGTGCAGTTCTTTATTTGATAAAAACAATTGCATTATCATCTACTTTCTACCTTTCCACTGTCGAATACTGGACTTCTCTAAGAATGAGAAGGTTAAGGCGATAGCAAACTTGATGCAACATTATGAATGCGTCCAAAGTGGGTACCAAGATTTGGATCGCGATCTTCCTGAACGGGTAGCTTAAGTTTAAATCATTAGACTTTCACTTCCATTGGATAAGTACATGTATAGTCATATTTTATTTGACAGTTAAACTTGCTCTAAAACAGTACTTCGGTAATGTCGTCTTCATCGTAGCTCATACACTTGAACTGCTGATCATTAACTGCTTCTAAACATCGTCAAAACTCACGCTGCTCCGTTTATTGGATGCACCAACTCCTAGGAGACCTGATCGGCTCGTTAAAACAAATGAAAGTAAAATTTTTAATGTATACGTTTTGTATTTTATTAATGATAAAGAAATTTCGCATCTTAAATATTAAAGTCTCATAATATGAACTGCCTATATTTTTGCTTATTGTATATATTCTAAATTTATCATCATCTTCATCATCATCAGCCTATCTCAGTCCACTGATGGAGATAGGCCTACCCCAATGAGCGCCATTACGCCCTGTCCACGTCGTGTCGCATCCAGCATCTGCCTGCAGCCTTTCGCAGATCGTCATCCCAACGGGCTGGAGGGCGTCCTACACTACGTTTGCGGAGCCGCTGTCCCTACTCCAGAACTCACCTACTCCACCGGTTCCAATTTTTTGTGCCATTAACAAATACTCCGGCGATGCGTTTAATGATAATATAAAACAATTAGGTATTATTCTTATCCGATACTCCGTTGTCCTATCAAACTAGACTAATACATAAAAAAGAATATTCAGAATATAAAATGAAGCTGTACCCTACCCATATAGGGGTAGGCAAGTTAGTCGTAAAGTGTACCTGCTATGCTGACTGCGTGCGGTCAGACTCGGGTACAGATGAAATGATTGGATATAGGTTTACTACTGTGTTGAAAAAGAAAAATAATCATACTAAATACTTGTATTTGTGGTTTATTAAAATCTGTAAATATTTATCCCGCCAAAACTGTTTAATGTAAAATGTTGCCAAGACGATTTTTTTATTTACCGTTCATTGTTGTTAAGGAATGGCGTAATGGTCAACCAGGTGATGTTAAAATTTGGGGTAAGCATCTATTTCTTTTTAATTTTTTAATATTCACAGAAAAATGACTTTTTTGAATTTTGAAGAAATAAAAAGGCATAAAATTGGCATCTTATGAATCAAAACTATAACTACACACTTGCACATTTTGAAATGTAATTATTTAAATTTCCATATTTTGTCTATGGACTGAAATATATTTATATAAACAAATAGTATAACTGCACAAAAAAAAACGTAACATCACGCCTGTAATCCCCGAAAGGGTAGGCAGAGGAGTGTAGTACACTCTCACGTTTCACGAGTTACGTTTAAGTACCATGGAATAGGTGGTGAGCCTATTGCCATATATCAGATACAATTACAGACTCGGAGTCACTCCTAGAAATTCTAAATCAGAAAACTAACATTTAACGTTTTAAATTACTTTAGGGAAACGTAACATTATATCTATTGTATACGCGAATATACTTTTAACTCTAGTTAAAGTTCCCTGACTTTGATTGATTTTTTTCTGTTTGCATCTAAAATGAACATTTTTTTACTATTCTTTTATTCTCCAATAATTGACAGATAGAGAATGTTATTGCTTATTAAGTTCACCCTTTGTTAGGCCTGTTCATTCGTGTACAATAGTAAATAAATAAATACTACCTTTTCTCTCTTTTAGTACTTATAGTAAAATCCAATTTACTAATTCAATATGAACTTAAAATTAAATCAGTCATGCTGCTCCATACTGCATAGTATACATGCAAAGCAGGCAGCGCAAACAGCGAGACTGCCGACCGATCGCTAACTAGGGGCGAATTCATTAGCTGTGATTACATTAGACAATTCGACTAAATAACATGCAAACACGTAAACACTCACGCTATTGTCAAACAATTGTACCTATTCTACGTGCTACTCATTTAGGACAAAATCTATTTATTTTTATTATTCCAATTCATCATCATTCATATTTTTATCGTTCTACCATTTCACACTGGTCTCCTTTCAGAATAAAATGAGAATGAGAAAGGTTAGCGTCGGAATCTGCCGAGCTAGCCAAATGCGCGGTAGCAAACTTGACACGCCTTAAAGAACATTCTGGAAATTTCTAAGGTGTTCGTGTTTCTTCACGATGTTTTCCTTCGCCGTTAGTCAATTGTAATGATAAGTAAGGTAGATAACGTATCAGGTTATTATAAAATCAAACAAATAATCAATCCTTTTTCCGTGGGCCGTGTAGCATAACGGGTGAAATGTGGGAAACTGCACTCTTCTGCCTACTCCTTCTGGGAAACATAGGTGTAATGTTATTTTCACACAGCAATTATTTTTTTTAACAATAATCTCCTTTGTCATAATTCGTAATTCAAATTCACGGTTTTAGCTGCACTTAATATACCTACATACGAGGACATCAAATCAAAATCAAGCAGTTGGTAAAAGTATACTTATCGTTATCGTGAAGGAAAGAAACTTAAAAAATCTCTAAGCGTTTTTTCTAACAGGGTTCATGACGTGTCTTTAAAATTTTTGTAACGATCTGACCTTGACCAAACACGAGACAACAGCTGATCGCATGTGTCAATGTCAAGCCCCACTTCCCATTCTGTTATATTAAAAAGCACAATGATTTTTCCAGAAGAGACTGGCAAAGCTCAGCTCATGTTTTTGATCACGTGTTTTTTAACATTTTCCTCATTTTTTAATTCATATCGCTTTACTTTTATTGTTTTTGAAAATAAAATTTATTAAAAAGGCTTACTATGACAATTGTACTGTACGTAAGTAGCCAAGACATAGTGAGATCGGTCCACCAATATAAAGTCACTTAGGGAGCTATGGAAAAGGCCATGCTCTTAGTTTCTCTGAAGAATCAAATTCGAAACGAGGTTATCCGACAAAGAACCACAGTTATCGACATAATTTAAAGGATTAGCATGCTGCAGTGGCAGTGGGTTGGTCATATCTGTCGTAATTACGATAATCGTTGGAGAAGACGTTTTCTGGAGCGGACATTACGGCTTGGCAAATGTAGCGTAGGTCGCCCTAAAGCCACATAAAGTGGCGATGTACGAAAAGTGACTGGCGGTGGTTGGCAGGAAGGGTGGAAGATTTAGCTCAATGGCATGCTATTAGAGAGGCTTGTATCCAACTGTAGTGGGAAATAGGCTGGTGATGATAAAAAGTCGTGTACATAAATATTCATTATCAAGTACTGTTTAGGAAAGTCTTTAACGCCAACCAAGATTCTTCTCGTATCGAGGTAGACTCGTATCGAGGTAGATTCGTAAGAGGATACAGTGGCATTTATATTAGTTATCAAAATCAAAAACATTAATTCTATATGAATTAACACCAGTAACAATGTTGTTTAATAATAACATAACATAACCAGCAGTGGTTGGATGCGAAGAGCAGAAGATCGAGCTCAGTGGCGTGCCATTGGAGAGGCCTATGTCCAGCAGTGGAC
>DWJK01007109.1:0-10062 GCA_018248815.1 Croniades pieria auraria
GCCTAAACCCTCTCAATATGAGAGGAGACCCATGTTCCAACGGTAGAATGACAAATGGGACTATTAAAAAAAATAAAAATAAAAAAACTAGGAAATTTCAAATTGTTTTTAACCCAATTGTAAGCAAATATTTATAAGCCAATCACATAAAAATTTGTGACATTTTTGGTGACATGTAAACTTCACATAAAAGCCACAGAGTTCAACCACTAATTGTTAGATACCGTTTGACTTAACGTGTCTCGATTTAACACCAATTTGATAAAAAAAAGTCCGAATTTAATGTCAAATGCAATTTCTTTTTCAGGCAGACAAGGTTATGATTAAATTTTTAAGCCAATTAATTTATAAGCCAATCACATAAAAAATTGTGACATTTTTGGTGATATGTAAACTTAACATAAAAGTCACAGAGTTCAGCCACTAATTGTTAGATACCGTTTGATTTAACGTGTCTCGATTTAACACCCATTTGATAAAAAAAAGTGTGAATTTAATGTCAAATGCAATTTTTTTTTCAGTCAGACAAGGTTATGATTAAAATTTTAGGAAGAGTCCCATTAATTTTTAAAATTACACAAAATATAATTGTTCTATATAATTACACATTATTTTAACTTAACGGTTGCATACTTCCGCGAGGTATAATTAACTACAGTGAATCTGCAACATATTTTGTATATGGAACCACGGTTTTACTGCAACACTATTGCGGTTAACTTGGTACGTGCGCTTTATAATTCAATAATTCACAATTCCCTTGACACTTACCTAAAATAGAAACCTCGGATATGACCTACACGAAGTTTTCTCAATGGTCAGTTTTCACATAGTTTATCTTTTACAAAGTTATTGTGATTTCAAAACGTAACAAAATTTCAAAATTACAACATTAACTAAGTGTGAATATCTTTATTATATCTTTATTACTTAGCTCAAATTTTCATTTAGTTTTAAAGGTGATTCACATGATATCAAGGTCTCGCTCAGGGCAATAGGCCAGCTACATTATTTCTATCGCCAATCATTTGTTATTTAAACACTTGGTGTTTCGTGAAGCAAAAGGGTCTCATTGCCGGCTCACATGTTTATTATGATATATAATGAATATCTTAGCGTGGCGCTAGTGACTAACTTCACATAATAAATTAGACCAATGTTAGTGTTACTGACGTACACATACACACACACATTTGTTCATACACACTCGCTAACTTATACTACTAAGCATATTACATTTACGTAACTTTTTAATAAATAAATATTTTTTTTTATTGATAATCCAGTTCTGGCTGTCATGGTGTCAGTTAAAACTACCTTTCTTACAGCTAAAATACCAGCTACCTTAACTGATTCCAACAGTACCTACTATTGGACGTAAGTTACAGAGACCGTGGATGGAAGCAGCAATTCGAGACTGTTGGCAAATTGTTGACTACAGTCAGTCGTTGAGACAGGCAGCCACGATATTTCGAAATTTTATTATTTCAAATCTTCTGCGTTAAAATAAGGACGTAAAAATTCTTAAACGGCTCGTTATTTTTGCAGGGCATTTTTACTCGTATACTTGAAACATGATCTCTAGTATAAATATTGGCAGAGTAATTACATTGACATCATAATAAATATTTGGTATTTTCAAATACAAAGCAATTTTTTTTTCATTCTGTGAGACCCTGTTACCTAATGTAGGTAACTAGGTGCGCACGCTTAAAGTCAAGTGTCCTACAACCTTTGTGTCGAGGCGGGTGTTACGTACACCGGTGCTTATTCTGAAATTGTAAGAAACCCTGTTTTGTAGTTGTATTGTGTTTTGTTATTTCACAAAAGCTTAAGCATTTTTGCATATTTTTATTAGTGTTGACTAAGTTTTGATTTCATAGTTGATCAATTATGGAAAGTCTGATCTAAACACTAATAACGTAATTTAAATTTTTACAGTTAAGATTTGATAAAGATCATTCCGTTCGTTTCCAACTCATAATAATTGAAATGCGATATTTTATTCCATTATTTCAGTAACCTCTTTAGTTATTAATATGAATTATTTACAAAAGTTTAATATTTCATCTTGTATTAGACACTATAAATGAGATTTTTTCAACTACATCCGTAAAAATGTAACGTTATATACATAATTATCATAATATGTTGAATATTAAATGCATAGATATATTATATACAGATTAGGGGAGCCAGCCTAAAATGAGTCCATCGAAAAAAAAGAGAAAGCGAATGAGGCTACCTATCTCTCTGTCTCTTTCTTCTAGCGCACACACAGGTAGCACTAGCGTGAGATAGAGTTAGGGTATCGCGATCGTTTCTCTCTTTCTAACCGTCATACGTCGCCGCTTATAGGAAGCCGTCAGTCTTTCTTACTCTATATATAATATGTTTAAATGGCACTTCAGATTAATACTATACTTCCAATGCCTTGACGAAAATATTATGGCTTGATAGTCTGGAAGTTAAGTCTGAATGTATTACAATATATGACATTAGACATTTGATATGACAGTGACAGTGACAAGTAATTTCTTTGGTATCTTTGAGGTTATAGGGGTTATATTTACTTTTATCCAGTGATTCTATTAACTAAATAACACAGTAAAAATCTCAAATTTTTGCCATGTCTTTGCCATCCGCTAGTGGTACAGGCAAATTTTATGCAAAAGCTGCGAAATCTATTCGTCTCATACGCCAAGGATGTACTAACAGACCCTTCTTTCATATATCCGTTACCCAAGTGAGTAATACAAATTTTCTGCGTATAAAATACCTTTTAATCATTTCTCTTCATAATTGCCTGCCTTGTTGTTGTCTTAGCTCCATTAGTTGAATGCGCATCTGTTGAGTAAGAAGTCCTGGGTTTGATCCAGCTCATTGAGCTATTGGATTATTATTGAATGAGATTATTAGATTTTTTTAATTTGACGGCCCCAGCAGTATCAGGGAATCTGGCTTTATGTGCGTTATAATATGGCAATAGGCTCACCAAGTTTACACGTGATATTAACATAATTGATGAAAAGTGGCAGAACTAGATTGCTGTCTACCGCTTCGGATAAATGTAATAATTAGATCAATACTTGTGTATTTATTCAGATATAATACTAGTGTGTGTTCATATTAATGTTATAATAATGGCGTTTATTTTATTGGTGTAATCCTTAAATAAATGTTAGCCAATTGACTGCCTTGTTGATTCAGTGGCTGCATGTGCGCCTACAGTTCTAGATTTCCTGGATTCGATCTCTGAATTGGGTACTATTATATTTTTCTAAGTTGTAATAGTTTGTTTCTAATAGCAGTTCTGAGACTGTACCCTGAACTGGATTTGTACCTGATATATGGCTATTGGCTCACCACCATTTCTTTTTAGGATAAAACAGACATTTCTTATGCTTTTATATTGTTTCAATTTGGGTTGTCATAATAAATTAATTGTATCATGAAATATTCATTTAAGTTTTGAAGTGATTAAGAAATTCTTAACGAATAGCCAAGTATGAACATTGCTGTTTTTCAAAACAAGCAAAGTTATCATATTATTTTTTTCTCAGAGAAAAAGACTTAACAGTCAGCCAGTAATAGAACAGCTGGGCTCCTACGATCCAATGCCTAATATGTACAATGAAAAGCTAGTAGCTCTCAATTTGGAAAGATTAAAATACTGGTTGGGCCATGGAGCTCATGTCACACCACCACTTGCAGAATTACTCGGTAAGGCTATTAAGAAATTATCTAAATTTTTAGGACATGATGATGTAGATGTGCATATATCATATTTTTTTAATGCCAGCTCAATTATTTCTTACTTTTATGTACACAGGTCTCTCAGGATTCTTCCCAATACACCCAAGGTCTTACATGACAGCATGGAGAAACAGGAGAACAGAACAGGAGAGGTTAGCAATGGAAGAAGCAGAGAAAGCCAAGGCTCAACAAACCTCAGAATCTTCATAAATTTTTACCAAATTGTGTTAATCATTAGTTTTAGCTGTAAAATATATGTGTATTAATAATTTCACTGTTTTATTTTCAGTTTATTTAATGTTTTGTAATTATAAAATATTGAAAACTTAGTATAGTATTGTTCCAATATTATGACTATTTCTATCTTTCTATGGCAGGGATACTGTTACCGTTTTCTTGTTTGATGGATTCAGCACATGAAATAGCACGTCTTTAAGCTAGGTTTAATTTTTTTTCTACCCCGGACAAAAGGCAAACTGTCGAACTGACATTAAATGGTCAACATAATATTTTTATTTTCAATGGCCGAAGAGTTGTTATTTGATTGCTGGTTTTAGAGAAGAGTTCTTTGCGCTTCACAGATGTCCTGAATTTATTCTATTGATGGAAGTGGAACTATCTTCCGATAATTGCTAGATCCTAGACAACACTTCCTTTGGCAGTAACCATTGTCAGAACTTAGAGTAGAGCCCATCTGCCCAAATGTTTTTAAACAGCTTTAAATTCTCATTGAGAAATAACTTTATTAAATAATGACTATCAAGATTAATTGTATAATTTACCTGTTCAAAACAGTCACTACTTCTATTAGGATGCCCACCCATTGTTAATAGCTCTACCATGTCCCTTGCAAGCAACCATCATATCAATACTTCAGGCGCTAGCCATGTAACATTACACCATCATTATTTTAAATAGAATAGAGCTGTCACAGTATTAGGAATTATGAGTATATCGTTTAATAAGAAAGAATAAGTAAGAAATAATAATGTTATTGAAAATAAAAAAAAATTTAAATGAAAAATAACTAAATAAATTTCTCTTTTTATAAATTGGAATAAACATTCTATTAAATAAAAAAAAATTAAAAAATGTCCCGCCTTCAATTCATCTGTAATTGACTATTGTCTATTCATTCATTGTTATCTATTCACAGCAAAGGATTTATGTAAGAAAAAAACAACCAGAATACAATGAATTCCTTTTAATACGTGAAAAATTACAAGATTACAACAACAATTCAATCGGTGAAATACAATACACGGATAGCCGAATATCCAAAAGGCACACTAAACTTGAATTTTAAAGTCACAAGCGATATAACATCATAAAAACGATTCCAAATTATGCGTAATATACCTAATTTCATATACACTGCAATTTTAAAATGTACAAAAATACTGTTATTTACCCACACGTCGGAGTATAAAAATTAAATGCTTGTAGAATTTAAATCGAACGTTAAAAACCTCGAGGCGATCTTAGCAAGTAACATAAACACCTACATATTCAACAACAAACATGGGTCTTTTAAGCGGGTTCCTACTTAAACAACAGTTTCACTAACATTCCTTGAGCATATGTTAAGGAAAATCAAGGAGCGATTGCTCTATGCCTTACGGGGGTAGATCGAAATGGCTATTGACGTTCTTCTACACTTAATCGTCTAAAGTAATTTTAAAACCCTAAAAGATCTTAACAAAACGCAAGTAAAGGACAGATTAACTAAATAATTTGAAACTAATCTATAAACCAGTCACGTTCATGTATGACCACTTAACTAAAAAACAATACATGCTACGACCGTTGCAAGTTGGCAATATAAATTCCTTTTTCGAAATCGACAATCGATTTTGCTCTAGCAATTTCAAAACGAAAAAAAAATTTTTATAATAAAAACCATTACAATAGTTTTACCTCCAGTTGAAAATAGAAAACAGAAAATGAATTTATACGACCAGCCAACAATACGTCAAATACCAAAAAAAAACCGTTACCGAGTCAATAAAAGCTTTAACGTTATTATTATTACAAGTTTATTTTAAAGAAAGTATATAGTTATAAAACTGCGCTCGAACTAGTCACAAGTCTTGACGCCCCAGCACTTGTGTTCGATATTTAAAATTTTAAGATTAAAAAGTTTTGCGATTTTTTTCTGCCAGTTTTTCGGCGAAGCGCGTTTAAATATAAAAAGCCAGTGCGGTATAATGTTTTGTACTTTCCCACCACTTTAATGATTAAAAACGACGGGATTTAGTTGTTCTTCCTTACTGCGTCCGCTACCAAACGACCGGCTGAAAATCAAAATCAAATATTAGATAGGAACAAAACAATTACAAACAAAATCTATACAGACAGGTATAACAATGAAGTCTCAGATGTATAGAAAGTTTAAAGACAGAAGATACAAAAAGAACCCAAGACTAAAATTACTACGCGGAGCTCAGACATCAATGTCTAAACAAAAGGACTTCTAAGGAACTGTTAATAGATCCATAGAAGTCCTTTTGTTATCCTGTTCCTAATATAGCACTGGTGCTCAACTATTAAACATCAAATATAAACATATAATATAAAATATATTTAATAATCGACCCATTAACATTCCACTGTTGGAATATGGGTCTCCTCTCATAATGAAAGGGTTTAAGCCCTTAGTTTGCCACGCTGGCCGAGTGCGGGTTGGTAGACTTCACACACCTTAGAATTTTTTTTAAATTAATTCTAAGGTGCGCAGGTTTCCTCACGATGTTTTCGTTCACCGTTAGCAAGTGATATTTAAATTTAAAACGCACTTTTGTAAAGAGGTGCGCGCCACGAGTTTGAATCCAGCACCCCTGGAGTGAGAGGCTGAATTCTTAACCACTGGGCTATCACTGCTTTTTTTGGTGTTAAATTGGTGATAGGATTTTATGAATAGGGATTATCAGAATCATCAGCTCAGTTAGTCTATATATGTCAATTATGAAGTCAATGAGTAAGTCAGTACCTATGTGTTCTATTTCATACTAGTCACAAATTATTTGCTCGCATACATGGACCGACAAACAATCCTTCAGATCGAAACACAACTTGAGAATTAAATATTAGGTTGTCATCTAAGCTATAAAAATATGAGGCTGATCAGGTAATGAATAATAAATTTATACTCAATTTATAAACAAACTAATACTTCCGTTAGATGAGCTACTTAACTGATAGGAAGACGAACGACTTATGTTTTATAATTGAATGTAAATATTAACTTACGTTATTTTCTTGTTTGAGAATAAATGCTTCAAACATAAGACTCAAATATATGTATATCCGTAATATTTTGAATAGCTGCTAGCTACAGTTATCGGCTTTAAAATTAGATAATGGCCGTTTATAGAAGTATAACAGAATAATAGATCTCTGTTTTAAATGTATTCTATGTGACACATAAAATTAATCATGTAGTCTCAAGGCTCGAATGAAGTGCAATTAAGAATTTTAAACGAATTAAGAATTATGTGTTGAATGACGTAGCAACAGTTTATTTAAAAAGTCGTCTAGCGCTACCTAATTAATGCACAAACTCTTAAAAAATGTAATGGATAGGTGTAAGGTCAAACAATAGAAGACCAATTTCCAGATCTAATAAGCGATTTCACGCATTTATCGACATTTTGCCGTGATAAATTGATTTCGCCTTCTTTTACATGTTAAATATTAACTTGGAGACTGCCTGGTTGGTCGAATGGTTGCAAGCGCGACTGCCCATCGGAAGGTCCTGGGTTCAAATCCCGGGTCGGGTATTATTGGACTTTTCTAATTTAAAATTCCTAGTAGTGACTCGGAGTCTGGATGTGTGCCCGATATATAACAATATGGTCGCCACCTATTTTATGGGACGTAAAGATAACTGGTGAAACGTGGGACTGTACTAATACTCCTCAGCCTACTTCTTCGAGGATTACAGGCGTGATGTTATGTTACATAACAAGGTTATATAAGCTTTGGGCACCACCACCTCATCCATTATTCTTGAATAGGAATAGCGTTTTTATTTCTAAAGTATCATTTACCGATACTGATCCAGTTCTATAATGCTGTAAGTGGTAGGTGGTGGTGGTGGTGCACACCTACCTACCCAGTCGGGCCTACGTAGGCTTCGCTGAACCGCGATCAGGCAGCGATTGAGAAGCCGGTTTCTGCGATGTCAAACCCGCATGCGCAGCGTGGAGATTGCAGGGAAGATTCCTCAGGAAATGCGTATGTCCAGCAGTGGACTTAAACATGTTGATGATGATGAAATAGTAAGCTAGTAATTAGCCTGAATTTTGTCTTGAATTGTAATTTTGCTGATGGGCTGTTATTTTTTGTTGTGGGTACTGTAAATACAGTACCCACAACAAAAACAGTGTAAATATACACTGTAGTTTTTCTCGAACAATATAAATCCCATTTATTATCTTTTGTTATTAGGCATACCTTATTGCCATCATGAGTATTATGAATTACTACTTCTCTTTCCTAGAGATTATTTTTCAAAACTCTTGTTTCTATATATTTTTCAAATTCAATTCAAATAGACCAGTAATTTTTCCGTTTCATATACCAGTCCAATAATTTATTTTGAAGTGGTATTACTGATATAGAGATGTAGAGCTTGAATCAGAGTTGGTGGCAGACAAATTGAACACTTGTTATAAAATAAAGATTGATTTATTGATTGATAACTTAATGATTTAAGATTGATAATTTTTTATTTTATACAATTAAAAACAAAATTTCTTCAGCCACATTGACTTCTTTTGCATTTTAACTGCACATATTTTTGAAATAGTTGGCTACTCAGGTTTTCATACACTTTTTTTTTTTCACCGAACGCCCTCAAACATTGTCTAAATAATGTTTTTATCAAAATTGATGTCAAAATTTGAAGTTGTTATATTTTTTTCCGAAAAATTATAATGGATACCCATACAGTTGACTGCATTTCTATTAAGAATGTCTGTGAGAAATAAGATAACACCAAAAATGCAACAAATTCCATTAATTTGCTGTCGAGGTGTACATGAAAGTAAGGTCAATAAAAACGTGTTTTTTTAAAGAACTTCATATTTTAGGCACCAATTGGAATTTTTTTTTTTGAGCACCCGATGACTACTATTTGACGCTCCAGGATTATCTTTTCATTACGGGACATTCTGTATATATACAGGCACTGCACGCAGTCTCCGCTGCGACCTCGCTGCAATTGACGGGAGCTCATACTGAAAGACCCCGTACAGGTCCGAAACTAGTCGGGCCGTCTCGAAAAACGTACGTGAGTTAAGCCGGTACAAATATACTCATGTGTATAAACATTCACGAAACATTTAATAGTAAGATAGAATCTTACTCTAAAAATAGTAATGATACTTTAACACTTAATCGGGTTTTTTAATTACCGAGTTCAACAATGTGGGAATGGAACAGGTTCTGAATCGATAAAGAGAAAACAGGACTGACAAATATGTACGTAAAAAACCAAATACTTTAGAAACACAAATTGCTACAAAAAATTGTCGTTTCCTGTTCTCCGATTAGACTCCTCTTTTTCTTCTTCTTTCAAAGTCAGGTCAACCGAACTGCAAAAACTTAAAAATTGCAGGAAACAGTTTACTAGACGGGAGAGATTTTATCTATGCTACGGTACAGATAACCAGTGATATGCGGATATATTTATTTCACCGAAGTCCGATTAAGTGTAGATACCTCAAATGACGTTCCAGTCAATACGACTATTTTATCTGCACTACCATTTAAAATGACTTCGTAAATAGTCTTCCATCAACGGCAATGTTACCATGATTCAATCAATTCCAAAATGGTGTAATATATTAGAAGAGCTCTTTCATTGTTTGAGTAGATTTGGTAAATTTATCTCGTTGGTTTTTCACGCAACTTTATGTAATTTATATAATATCAGGAAATACTATATGAAAATAAGCAATTTAAACATAATATAACACTGCTACACTCGGATGATTTTGTCAGATTTCTTATTCGCTGAATCAAACTTGCTATGAAAACTAAAAACGATAATAAACCACCGTTTTCTAAACGTCAGCTTGATGGAATTAGTAATTAAATAAAGAAATGTGTACCAACTCATAGCTAATATGACTCAATCTAGTCAGTGACTTTTCGGGGATAAAGATCAGTCAATTCATCCATAATTGGACATATCATGTACGTTAGTAATGACATATCATGTACGTTAGTAAAGAGCAGTGATAGCCTAGTGGTTTGAAATTCGACCTCTCACTCCGGGAGACCGGGTTCAAATCCTAGCGC
>DWJK01007110.1:0-10061 GCA_018248815.1 Croniades pieria auraria
GTCTCTCCAATCTTCCCGGGTGTCGAGTTAAAAAGGAATTATATTTCGTTTCGAATAGATTTTTGTGTTTATTAACGAATATAAGAGATTCCATTATGTATATTGATGTGTGTGATGTTTGATATTGATGATATTGTACTCGTATATCTATGTGTAGTTTAATTACTATAAATACTTCCAGGATTTCTTAAAATTAAAGGTCGTTGAGCATCTGGTGGTTAAATGTATATATGTGCTCAGCTTCTAATGTAAATTTTTTTTCAATAAAGTGTGATTTCAGCGGTTACAGTTGTGAGGACCATTTTCACGAACCAGACACATTTCTACATAGTTGGCAAGTATTAGCAGACCTCATCAAATCGCCGACATGCAAAGACATCTTAGTGGATGTCGGTATGCCCGTCCAACATCGAAACGTTTCATACAATTGCCGTGTCGCCTTTCTGAACAAAAAGATACTCTTGATTAGACCAAAGATGTTATTGTGCGAGGACGGAAACTATCGAGAATCTAGATGGTTTTCTGGCTGGACAAAGGTAAATTGATTTTACTATGAGCTTTGTCAGTACATTGAAATATCAATTACTTATAAGTTGCCATAAATTTCAAAGGATCGCCAAGTAGAAGACTACTTTTTGCCGAGGATGATAACCAGTATAACGAACCAGACTACGGTGCCTATTGGCGACGCTGTAATCGCTACTAAAGATACCTGCATTGGTTATGAGATTTGTGAGGAATTATGGAACCCGCAAAGGTAAATAGGGTTCTGAATATCAAGACAATTAAGATCTGCTGAAATAAAAAAGGTTGGTATGTATAATGCAATTTAAAAATTTTTTAGTCGACATGTGCCGTTAGGTCTTGATGGAGTTGAAATTATTTCCAATGGCTCTGGAAGCTACATGGAGCTGCGGAAGGCTTATGTAACAGTGGATTTGGTAAAGAACGCAACATTTAAAAGCGGGGGTGCCTATTTGTTCAGCAATCTACGAGGGTGCGACGGACAGAGGATTTACTTCAACGGATGCTCGTGTGTAGCTGTCAATGGAGAGATTGTTAGTAGAGGATTGCAATTTGCTTTGCACGATGTGGTAAGTCACTATTTCAATTTCTGGAGCAATATGAACAAAGATCTTTGATGAATGTTTTCAAAAAAATGTGGTTTTTCCAACCATAGCTTCTGATATGTCTGCGAATTATGCCGATAACTTGTTTTTTCCTTTTTCGTTTATCCAATATCTTCATTTATATGACTTTTATTATTTGCTGTATTTGTATTGAATGTATTGGTGTAATGAAATATTGGTATTCCTCTAGGAGGTGGTTACAGCTACAATTGATCTAGAGGATATAAGATCGTATCGAACATCAATTCGTTCGCGATCCCACCTGGCAGCCTCCAACAAACCATTTCCACGAGTGGCCGTGGATTTCGCTTTGTCAGATGATGAAGACATAAACTTAACAATAAGCCCGCCTGTGGAATGGAAGTATTTAACGCCGGAGGAGGAGATCGAATTGGGTTAGTATCATTCGGAATAAATATCATTTAGTTTCCGTTTGGCGATTAGTAGTCTTCGATTTCGCTGAATATACCGTGTTAATAATAGTAGACAATGAGTTAAAAATACTCTTCTCAATAGTATAGTCAAAATCCCCCAAAATAGATTAATACATAGTATAATTATTACGTAGCGTGGGACGCCCTCCAGCTAGGTGAAGTGACGATATACGCAAAGTGGATGGCAGTGGTTGGATGCGAAGAGCAGAATATCGAGCTCAGTGGCGTGCCATTGGAGAGGCCTATGTCCAGCAGTGGACGGGAGCATGCTGATGATGATGATGATGATGATGATTTCGATGTTCTGTCTATCTATAAGTTGAAGACATTTAGAGAGAAAAGTTATCGGATTTCTCTTTACATTCTCATTTTAATGTCACTACAGCATTCGCAAGAAATTTTTCGATGCACAATATCGTCAACATATCCATCAAGATCAGCATCTGTTTGTTTTATTAGAAAATTACCAATAGCTCGTAGTCTTTATAGAATTTGTACTTTTTATATATAAATAGAAATTTAACTGCCCGGTAAGAAACGCGCTGAGTCGTAATTTGGTTGCTAGCGGCAAAAGTTTTTGAACGGTACAACCTTATCTGGAGCACGTCTGAAACTGTTGGGACCTTCGTACCTTGGTCTCAAGCGTGCTAGGAACATGCCATTCGTGAAGGCTGTACTGTATTTGTAGCAGCCACATATCCTTGAAATAAGGTTTAATGTTAATAAACAATGTTCTTTACGACATTTATGCTAATAAGATAGTTAAGTCTCAGTCGACTTGAAATATGTCCTTATGTTTTATGAACTTTTTGTGAACCTTTTAACGACGCTCCTACTCTTTTTATTACTATTATTATTATTTAATCATCACGTCAGTTCCTTTACGAGGTAGACAGAGAATACTAAGTGCCAAATATCCTGACAGACCTGCGGTACTTCAATATTTATCAGTTCTTTCATGTATTCTTTTTAATATACATTTATTGGTCGTAATCACAAACATTTGACTATAGTAAATTTTTAGTCGGTTTAGTTATTTGAAAGGGATTCAATGAAATAAATAGTTCTATAGTAAAATTACTATGGAGTTTATCATGTCATTCCACGGTCTACCAAATGTCTATGCCAAAATCTTAGGTCGATTCGTTCGTCTGCGATTTAAAAGAAGAACAAATGAGAACATTTTCTGATTCGTAACATAAGGTAGTAGTTCACTCGTCACAGAAAGAAGTCTTCGAAGACGCGAAGACGTTACTCTAAAAAGTTTCGTGAAGTATTGGGGTACCTTACATACGCTGTTTGTGAAACACCTGGTTAGTCGTTACTTACACACGTATTCCTTACAATAATTCTTGATATCTTTCGTCTATATTGCCACAAATATGATTTCGTAGAAAACATGCTTTTCACAATATTTTCTTGACATGTTTTTGTGCATATACATAATTAGTTACCGCAATTTTAACAATGACTCACGAAATGTGTACCTCATGTAATACTGAAGGTTTTCATTCGTTTTGAGCGTACTAAGTCGTTTCTGGTTACATTTTTGTATTGTATATGTTATTCTGTGATCATGACCCCCCCCCCCCCCCCTCCCGCTCTCGCCTTAGGAATATAGGTCAGATGCTGTATGAAGGGGGAGACAGAAATCTCCGAAAACGGCGTGCGTAAATGAAGAAAGTGAAAAAAAAAGCAACATCACGCCTGTAATCCCCGAAGAGGTAGGCAGAGGAGTGTAGTACACTCCCACGTTTCACCAGTTACGTTTACGTCCCATGGAATAGGTGGTGAGCCTATTGCTATAAACCGTGCACGGATCCAGACTCCGAGTCACTACTAGAAATTCCTAATTAGATTCCAATGGTACCCGAGCCGGGATTTGAAGCCAGGACCTCCCAATCAGCAGTCGCATGAAGAGAGTGATAAATAATTAAATGTATAAAAAGTATGTTAAGTCTGTTAGAATATGAATTATTAAGCACTCAGTGCTCTTTGCCTACTCCGTAAGTGACCGGGCGTGACGATATAATAATAATAACACATTATTCTAAAAATATTTAAAAATTATAAATAGTTAGTAAGCATTTCACGGTCATTATTCACTATTTGAGAATGGTTTGCATTGTTCAATGTGTTTAGGATATTATCTATGATGTATAAATTCATGTCACTCCGTTTGATGAGTACTAACTAAAAGTTCATATCGTTACTATAACGACTTGACTCATACGTAGTGTTACGGACAGTCTGGTTAGTTCATAACTATTATCTTTGGCCCTGGGTTCAGCTATGACACCCTCATGGTGCTGTACGGAGCAGTGGTCTCGCCTTGCTCTGGAACACTAAAATATATTTGGTCAAGGTTTTGCGATTTTTCTCTTAAGGCTGGCAATACTATCAGCGGTTATCGGGTACTGGTATCTATCAACTGACCAGCATCGAGTGCCCTTTACTACCCTTTAGTGCCTACTCACCACCACCTATACATGTACTCACCACTTATTCCATGGAACGTAAACGTGGGAGCGTACTACACTCCTCTGCCGACCCCTTCGGGCGTAATGTTACCTTATATGTAAATACGATTTACTGACAAAATTTAACATTTTTGTAGACATTGCGATATGTACATATGTACATATTAATAATAGTGGTCTTTAAACTAATAAAAGTAACGCATCGTATGCACAAATGAATTTTTGAAGTAATATTTTGAATAAAAAAATTGTACCACTTTCCGTCAATAAGATGTTTAACTCGATATTTAAAAAACAAATACCATTTTCTAGCATTGCCGGTAATATATTGCTTGTCGCTGTTGGTTTACACAAAGAATTTCTGAACAATGGTGGCCTTGACCTCCGGTGTGACTTCACCAGCCACCACCGCTGCCATACTGAAGCCACCCTCATGTTAGTCACCGGAGACAATGGCTTCGTCAGCCTCGAAAGGTTCCGTGAAGGTTACCACCGCACGATATACACTATCGACATATTACATTTCGGTCCTTTGTTGATTGAAATAAAATAATTTGCCGATTATCTGGAAAACGCTGACTGTGCTCCTTGGTAGAAACAAAACCTTCTAGCATATTGGACTCCAAATTGAGGTCGACACGTTTTCTTACTTTATTATCGAACAACTGAACAGCTGAGGTCTTTGGTAACAATTATTGGGTAATGAATGGGGAATTTTTTAACTGGAAATTCCCGGTACTAGCTCGGAGTTTGGATTTGTGCCTGGTGTATAGCAATAGGCTTATCTCCTTTGAAAGGACATGGTAACTATAACAGGACTGATTCTCAATCCGCATGTCCAACGTGGGAGGATTATGGACAAAACCACAAAGATGAGTTCTATGTCTAGCAGCAGATTGAGACAGGCTGATGATTATGATAACAATATAAAAAAACGTAACATCCCGCCTGTAATCCCCGAAGGGGCAGGCAGAGGGGTGTAGTACACTCCCACGTTTCACCAGTTACGTTTACGTCCCATGGAAAAGGTGGTGAGCCTATTGCCATACACCGGCCACTGATCCAGACTCTGAGTCTCTGCAGTCGTGCTTGCAAACCACTCGACCAACGAAGCAGTCGACAATATAATTAAAGAAATATGTGGGTACGTTACTCCTCTGCCTACCACTACTGGGACTTGCTCAGTCATATTAAAGCCTATTAGGTTATAAACAATGATTGCGTAAGCAGAAACTTATAAAGGGATTATTGCGTAATATTAAGAAACAACTTTTTGCACCCTTAGTTAAACGTTTACCCTTAATTCAGTGGCCTTCTGATAAGACTTATATTTTTTTACTATTAAATTTTTCGTGAGCTTATACACATGAATCATGACTAAAAATGTACCGGCGTAACTCACGTACGTTTTTCGGGATGGCCCGACTAGTTGCCCGACTACTCACGAGGAAGGACCTCGTACAGGTCCGAAACTAGTCGGGCCATCCCGAAAAACATACGTGAGTTAAGCCGGTACATATTTTATCATGTGTATAAATACTCACGAAACATTCAATAGTAAAACACATGCTATATTCTATAATGTCTTTTGTGTTTGTTTTTCGACGTATGACATTTTAAGATGGCCACGATTGAGGAAAATGTAAAACGTAACGCTACACGAGCTAACCATTTTCGGGACGCTTGGGCGTGGGCGCGCTGAACTTGACGAGGTGTTGCGGGCGCGCCACGGCCACGCCGCGCGCCAGCAGCACGAGCCGGAAGTACGCCTCGGGGTCGATGTTGCGCGCGTCCGCCGTGTCGCGCAGCTCGCGCAGCGACGCGCACACGTAGCGCAGGATCGCCTGGTCCTGTCGGAGTTACCTCATATCGCATATACATCATACGACGCTTACACGTAGAACCTAAATTACTAGCAGTTGTCAAACATGAAACACGTCGAGACATGTACAACCCATTTATTCTACGTCGTTCTCGATTATTATAACGTCAAAATATCATCAAGGTTCGTAATTAAAACACAAATCGTTCAGCATTATACATAAATTTAATCATTTATATTACTGACCTTGAACTGATGATATTGGCTCTGGTGTATGGCTCGCAGCAGGCACTGGGCGCGCGCGTGCAGGTAGGCGCTGGCGGGCGCACACAGCAGCTTGCGCGCCGCCTCCGAGCCCGCCTCGGCGCCCACGGTGGCGCCGGCGGTGGGCGTCGCGCCGGCGCTCAGCTCCAACGTCTCCAGCGCCGCGCAAGCCAAGCGCTCCAGTAAACTTGGCTTCCAGGCACCGCTGTTACTTTCAGACTCCTGAGGGCAAAGGAAGAAAAAATGTGACAAATGTCCAATCATACCCTAAAGTTTTATTTAAATGCGTATCAAAATATTCATACCTGTGTAACCTTGCTTGAAGATGGACAAGCGGATGGGTCTTCATTTTCCTCGGGCCATCCGAATTGCTCCTTGTTTTTGCCATAAACCTGTTGTAAAAAAAAACAAATATGAGAAAACATCTTTTTAAAATGTTTCATCAATCTTAAAAACGATGAAATTTAAGTAAAGAGTACATATACTTAGAAGTCGTAACTAATCTTGTATCTTTAAAGAAAAAAATTTTAATTACTATTTTTTAAACTTACTTTAACTGAATCAACCATTGTGACGCCATCAGGATCTTGAGACGGTCCAAAGTTGATAACGAGTTTCTTATCGGACTGCAGAGATTCCTCCCGAGTTAATGGAATGTCAAACCATCGGTTGCGTACAACTATTGTTGCAATAGATCTTCCGTAAACCTACAAATATACCATATTAGTAGAACGACGTAAAAAATGTTTAAAACAATATTCCGTAACTACTCACTAATGTTCCGTAATTACTGTATTAAATAATACCTCAACATAAGATGGAGTTCTAGCAACGTCTTGACTTCCCAGCAGCACGCGTATTCCGCAGATCACCATGTTAGGATCAGAATTCATTACTTCCACCGTAAAGCCGCTCATTTTTGTCGATACTACATACAATCCAGTGGTGTTCAATCTGTGCTTGATTTGTCCCGTGTTGTATACTTGCAACAAGTCGTTTCCACCAAACTCGATGTCGGTCATCGATACACAGTGCTCGAAGAAGTCAATCGGGAATTGTGGTGCCCCATTTGCACTAGATTTGGTGACAGTCTAGATCGGAAAGAAAACGTTGGACGAATAAGTCTCATAAGAACCTACATATCTGCAATGAATATGAACACGCTAATACATGTAAATATACCACAATACAGCAAAATTCTGTCCAGCAGTCGACGGGAGTAGGCCGATGATGAACGAGAATAAGCAAAAAAATGTCGCTACACACCGCATGTAAGCAGCGAACGTACCTGCTGCTTGGCGCGCGCGGCGTGGTGCGCGGAGCAGCGCGCGCGGCGGCGCGGCGCGTGCACGGGCTGCACGGCGCCCGACAGCCAGTAGCCCGTGCGCTCGCCGCCCGCCGCGTACATGCGCAGCGAGCCGTCCTCGCACAGCAGGATCAGCGTGCTCTTCTGCTCGCCGCCGCCGCCGCACCAGTGCCGCACGGCCACCATGTCCGTTATCTTCGCCTTCGACGGCGTCACCTACGTGCCGACCGTTCGTTTACCTCGACCGTCTCATCACCCCGTGCCAAAATTTTACTCTACTTTCACTTTATATTTATTCTATACTACCTAGATGCGCAGACATTATTGTATAGATTGTCTTTATCGAGTAGCATTACTTGTTAAAAAATTATAAACTACCGCGTTCTGAAACCATCTCTACTACCTGAATACTTACTACGCAAACTACTTAGGAAGAAAAATATATTTACCGACGCTTTTACCTTAAGCTCTTGAATATAAATGTTTGTCGGAGTCAACATAAGCACTACAGGATTGTTTGAGGCTTGCATTACGGCAGTTACAAGACCGGGGTGCCCGGCGACCTCTGCCCATTGGCATAGAGATTGTGCGCTGCCTTGTTTTCCACGTCCTCCTTCCTTTTGACTTGTTGTTGCAGACACTGTTATCATTGCTGTGCCTAACCAAAAAAAAATCAATTATTTATAACATACATTATGGATATTCATCATATTGTACAAATTTCACTAAATTTTGACTGCCTCGTTGGTTGACTGGTTGCAAGCGCGACTGCCGATCGGGAGATTCTGGGTTCAAATCCCGGGTCGGGTACTATTAGATTTTTTTAATTTAGAATTTCTAGTAGTGACTTGGAGTCTGGATGTGTACCCGGTGTATGGCAACAGGCTCACCACCTGTTCCATTGTGGGACATAAACGTAACTGATTAAACATGGGAGGAGTGTACTACACTTCTCTGCCTACCCTTTCGGGGATTACAGGGCTGATGTTACGTTTTTTTGTCATTAAATTTTACCTTTGAATAATGCCTAAGTAACTTACAGCAATTAATAAAATAATTTCTAACCTTTACTTTAAATAAAAATCTACACAACACTACGAATGTCGTCTAGTCGAAAAAAAAGTGAAAAGATCTTTGTAATTCATAACAGCTGTATTAATTAGAGCATCTCACCTTGTACACTTTCTTCGACGGTGTTCAGCGGCGCAAGGAAGCTCTTTCCCTGAGCATACGAGAAGAACAACATCTTCAGTGTATGTGAATAATAGATGGATACTCCTCCGCCTCCGACAAGTCCAGCTACGTCCTAGAATATAACCATAAACCCTATAATACTTATAATAAAAAATCTATGATAGCTTTAATAAATATTTCTCTATCACGATAGCGACTTCATAAGTTATATTCAGAATAATCAATGTAAGTAACCAGTAACGTTAAAAATGAGTCACGTATGACATTAACAATTAATTTTAACTCTGATTTGTGTTTACGAAAATGTATTAAACCATCTTCAAAAAAATCTCAGTACTAGTATATTGCTACAGGTTAGACGTGAAAGTTATCAGTAAACACAACTTTTATTATATGCCCTTTTTAAACTGAAACTCACTGCCCCCTAAGCCCCATAAGCCCCTTTATATCATACTTGTATTTCCGGGTGTAACACTTCAAGTGTGTTGGTGACGTAGAAGGTGCCGAGCGAGGCCCGCGACTCCTCGCTCATGGGCTGCCAGTAGATGTGTCCGGCCGAGCCCATGCACAGCATGTGCATCACGCCCTCCTGGTTTACGAACGTCACGTCGCGCACCTGCAGCAAGAAATAACATAAATAAAATTTTTAAGATTAAATATATATATTTTCAATAAGCAGTGACTAATTTATTAGTTAACTAAATCTTACCTTGCCACTTGGTACAAGGAAGTGATGCATGGGATTGCTTAGATCCTTGCTAAGGTCGAAAATCTTGACGAAGTCGGAGGTCACAAGCGCGAGCTGAGTCTGGGAGCCCGGCAGCCAAATGGCCTTGATCACATAGTTGTTTGCTTCCAATCCAGTGTTCAGTACGAAGTGATCAGCTACCGCACCTGTCAGCACAAATGCATTGACATTATAAACATTGCATAACACTATAAAGTTAGTTAGTTACTAAAAATGCTATGTAATTTCCATTACATACTTGATTACAAGCAAGTATTTACAGTTTTTGACTTTAGCCTATTGAAATTAAGATACATCTGTCGATATCTGTTTGAGAAACATACCACCACTATTGAAGGTCAGAACGTGGCATTCCTTGAGGCCGCACACCGCGAGTAAGTCTTCGTTCCACGGGTTGCCACTCAGGCTGAGCACGGTGAACGGTATGGGCGCAGAAGACAGACGCGTGAGCGTCAACTTGTGTTTCGAAGAATCCGCTTGCTTGAGAAGTGCCGATAACTGCAGGACTGTGATCTTTCCTGTTAAACCAATTTTATTATTAATATACTTTTTGTTTTCAATTCCTTCATTCATAACTGAGCAAACAACACATTTATCATGCTAAGTATTAAGGGGACCCGGTGGTCTAGCGGCCTAAAATTTAGCCTATTTTTAAAAATTTTTTTTGATATGACAGAAATGAC
>DWJK01007111.1:0-10061 GCA_018248815.1 Croniades pieria auraria
CAATGCAGACAAGATATTCCAACTCCATTCCGACTGTTGTATCTCGAGATAGTGATAAGGTTTTTTGACTAAATTATTATTACATATCGTCACCCAACCTTCGTTTAAGGGTAGGCAGAGAGCAGCGAAAGCTAAATATCTCTATTTGGCCAATACAGATGGTTCTTGATATACTCGTTATCTGCATTCTTCAACATTCGCATAGTTTCTATATTTTGTCATTGAGTAGTATGCTCAGTGTCACTCAGTAGTATTCAGTAGTATGAAAGGAACTTTTAAGAAGGTTCTACTATCAAAGTAAAAAGATACCGATAACGACACAGTATGCTTACCCTCTACCGCATAGTAGTCGTAAAGCTTCTATATGCCCCTCGAAAGCTGCCCACAGAGTTGGTGTCATACCGGACTCGTCCTTATTGTTACACTCCTTCCTCGTGGCCTCTCGTAGGACATCCAGGAGGCCATCTTTGGCAGCCCTGAAAATAATATAACAGAAATGTTTTTACACGCTTCATATTTAAAAGAAACGAGTGTCATTCTATTAGACGATGAATATTTACAGCAGTGGAGCGATGAAAAATTCGATAATGATGAGGGTACATGAGAATAAAATTAATAACTGTGGTTGTTGATTGATTTGAAAAAACTTCCAACACTTTCTACGAAAAATATCGTATGGTGGATTTCAAAACTATGACAGTTATATTGAACTATATGAAAAACTTCATTATATTGTAATTATCCTATAAACTTTTTTACGAAACCTGAGTAAGATGAAAATGTATTTATATGTATATTCTCCACATGTAAGTGGGCATTTTTAAATCTGTCAAATACTAGGAAATTGTCACCTGTCACCTGTCATTACTATAGCTATAGCTTCATGCATAAATTTTAATGTCTTACTAAATCTTGTCATGAAGTAGCCTTGAGCGCTTGACTAAGACTCACGGATAGAGCCCTGATTTTCTTTTTCTAGGTAACAGATAAAAAGAAGTAATAGTATTAAAAATGCTTCATACTGATAGCCCTGCATTTGGTTCCTCTAGTCATAAGTATAATACATGTGTATAAAACAAATAAGCAGGTTTTGGGAGGTAGACCTGCATGATCGTTGTGCCAAACGACCCATCACCAAGCAGATCAGCTGTGCAAATAGCTACAATATAATAACTGGCCAGACAAATAACTTAAGGTCCGAAATATCTAGTATTTACCACTTTGATTTTACGGTTATATTTTTATCATCATCATCATCATCAGCCTAACTCAGTCCACTGCTGGACATAGGCCTCCCCCAATGAGCGCCATCGCGCCCTGTCCTCGGGAAAAATAAAAAAGAAATAAAAAAAAAATTATAATAATCGACCCATTCATCATTCCCCTGTTGGAATATGGATCTACTCTCATATTGAGAGGGTTAAGGCCGTAGTCTGCCACGCTGGCCAAGTGCGGGTTGGCAGACTTCACACACTTAAAATTTTTTTTTTAAATTTTTTTTTTTAAAATGAAAGCTAATCAATAATCTTAATATGATAACAATCATGATCTAGGATTCTAAAGAAAGGAAAAATTATCCCTTACAGCTATCCAAATAATGATTTCTAACCGCAGTTTTAAAGGCATCTAAGGAATTCCTTATTATAGGTACATTCATATTTTTGTGAGCTATTATTACGTAATTTCACATATTTTGTAACTGGAGAGATCGTGTTTTTATTAATTACGTATTTTAGTACCGATGTTTTCGTCTGCTTTTAACAACCTTGCAAATTATATGTGAGTGATTGAACATAGGTGGAGTGACGATATACGTAAAGTGGCTGGCAGTGGTTGGATGCGAAGAGCAGAAGATCGAGCTCAGTGGCGTCCCATTGGAGAGGCCTATGTCCAGCAGTGGACGGGAGCAGGCTGATGATGATGATGATGATGAGATTTAATAAGTTTTAAGAATGAACATCATTGATGTTATGATGTCAAAGAGTTCTCTGTAAATCTCTAATCTGTGTTACTGTTCGCCCATAGAAATTTATGTTCCTGACATCGATAGTAAATATACACAATGAATTATTTATTACTGCGCAATATTCTTAAAAAAGTACAAAGAATCCTCTTCATGTATTGATGTATCATGTATCAATGTCACTTGCAATAGTACTGAAGACGTACCAGATCAGTATAAATCCTTCACTTAGCCTAAGGTTTATTTTTAAACGAAATGGCTTCTTGTTAACGTTACTTATTCGAGACAAGGCCAATCTTAATCCCAGCAAACAAAAAATATGTATAGTGCCCCACTAAATACTTTATATTCAAAGTGAATATATGTATACTGCGACCTTCGAGATGGGGGAATCTCACAGTGAAGATTCTGAACACATAAAATAAAAGGGATTTTGTTTGAATTCAATACAGTATCAGCGTAAGATCAAACAGCGCAGAAAGGAAGGTTTATATTAATATGTCGTATCTGTAATTAAAAATATCGAATAATACATATATTGAAATAAATTTACAAAATAAATCCGCACAGGAAGTCTAGATTCTATGAAGAATTAAATTAATAAAAATAATGATACCAAAAAGTTATTAGTAAATCTTAAAAGTCATTAAATCGTAAAAAGTATATTTTATATAATGCAATATTGTAATTATTACATCAAATATAAAAAGGTTCTTAATAATAAAAAGTAAATTAATTGTTTTCATTGATTACAGAGCGTTTCGTTAACAAAAATTATATCTTTTCTGAGTCTCAATATGTGTGCACTTGTGTTTTAACGCCTTCTCGTACCACCTACGATACATATAAATTAAGTGTTATATGTTATATGATATATACATCTATCTATGTCGAGTGTTTCCTTGTAAAACGGTACTCATAACACAGAAAATTGTTTATACTTAGCACCAAACAATAGCTGAGAAAATAGGCATAAAATCTACCTCTTTGAGAAAACGATATAGATATTTACTCTATGAGAACAGTCTTATCGTATCGTACAACTTGCCTGGAGGAAAAAAAAATTTAATAGTGGATAGAGGAAATCTCTAGAGGGCGAAATGATGGCATTCAGCCTTTTTATGTTTACGATACGTTTCATCTTTACGATGAAGATAGGAAACTTTTCCCGTAGATAAAGCTTTTTCATGAACCATGAATGAGGCTGCTGAGAGCTGAGAGTGAGTTGTGTAATTTTCACACAACCTTTCATCACTGTTTGATTGACGGTGATAATTTTTGACGAGGTATTCTTAAATATAAAGACGAATGGTACAAAATGTGATATCCGTCTGGGAAATGTTGTAATATCTTACGAATGTGATACGTCCCAATTTAATACATTTGTGACCAATTTCAGATGGGAATTCCTTGCCAATTTAAAATTGAGAAGCTGTTATGCAATACCATTTCCGTAATATAAAATGGCTACAATATCTTCCGTCAGTTTAGCTCCGTATTCTCATGGAAACAGAGTGGTATGGAATTGATACATGAACAATTGGGTGTAGATAAGAATTAACTCCCTTGAGTCAGCAAAATATGCTCTTTCTGTACGTTCATAATACTTTTAGTGTCTTTAATTGTGACCAAGTGAAATTAAAAATATTTCGATTCCACAGAAGATAAATGGCATTAATAAATGTAAATTGGAAAGTCGCTGGCATGTAATAAATAAAATAGCAACGTAAAAAGGTTCGGGAGGTTAAATATGAAAACGTCAAACGTCGATAAACTTGGAGGACTGAAGGGTTTGGTGTCAATAAAGGCAATGGGGACCCTTCCCGCATTAAAGTTCCTTGATTTGCGGTATCGCTCCCATATCTTGACAGCTCATCAGTTTCTCGGGGTTTTGCTTTGAGGTTTCGGCTTTAATAAGTTTTGATTTTCTATGAAAGAAAAATCGAGACATAACTAGACATACTCAGATATATTTCCTATTAGAAAAAAATACGTATATCGTTGCGGACTAAAGAAATATTTTGAACAGGACAGAACGAAAGAAAGAAGTGAACCCTCAAAAACTGTAAAACCTGCAAATCCTATTTGATAACAAGATATTATATTGAAGAACATTGCGTGTCAAATACAATGTTCTTTAATTTCATTAATATTTTTATTACTCCTCAGTCTGTACCTAAGTAGCAGTTTTTCCGTTTTGGTGTTCCGCTGACAATAGCACAAGAACATCATCTAATACGAAGTGTGGCAACTAAATCTTAAAACTAGGAGGTAAGAATATTTAGCAAATCTTCTGTATAGCAGTAGTAAAAAAATGTCTGTGGGTTTGTCTGACAACTTAATAAAATATCGTTTTATTTAATCTTCTCACATTAGTATGACTGTAAGATGTCATTCTTTGGATATTTAATAATAAATGTTTTCGAATTCTTGAGTAACTACTGTAAATTGTATTTAAGCAGTACCTATTACAACAGTTCCACATATTTATCTATCTAATCACCAGATGGGGTCTTTATCAGGGCGGGACAAATGACTAATGGATTTATTTATTTATTTATTTATTCTTTTTTGTAAATAAGCGATTTACAAAAGGCGGACTTAATGCCGAATGGCATTCTCTACCAGTCAACCTTTGGTGATGGTAAAAGATGTCGTTGACGGCAGGTAATATAATATATTCGAATACTTTAAATGCCTGTTAGATGGAGTGGATACATATCTATAAAATACAAGCTAAATGTTATTGTAACGAAATATTTACATATTTATTGATAGTCCCGGCAAAACATCTAACTACCGGACATACATTTCTTGTAAAGCGTATGTTTTTGTAACGTGTAGATTATCTATCCTAATTGAACATTTTTATTATTAACATTGATATATACTATACATTGCTTTTTTTTCGATAATTTCAATATCGATTTTTCGATAATTTCACAAAGTATATTTGTGTATCCACAGATGTTACTATCACACTCTGAAAGGATTGACGTCTATAAAGAAAGGTCGTCGCCTTCCGCATCAAAGGTTCTTGATCTGAGATACCGTTTACCTATCTTAACGTGCCATCAGGTACCGTTACATTCGGTTTGAGGTTCTCTATTTAAGTTAATTATGTGCCTTGAAAGGCTTGTCTTTCGTAATGCATGTACATACCTAAGTAAATTAAATACATTCACAGTAGCATATGAATGAAATATTTGTAACAAACTATCTACCGAAATGTAATGGAATTATGTAGTGTTGCCTTTAAATAAATTGCACTATGTAGTTAAAGATGAAAGGACTACGCTTGCCTTGCTTCACGCAGAGTTTATATAAATTGGCCCAGTTCAACGACATTTAAAAATATTTGTTTCTTAGCTAGTACAATTTGAAGTCTCGAATACTGATTCTAAAATCTTCAAATTGTACGCACGAACTACTTTCGGTCTACGTGAACATAATCGAAGTCAAAATTTAAATATGTTTTTTCCTCACGTGTTTTTATTTCTTTATTTAATTGGTTATTCTTATAAAACTTGTCAAGTTTAAGATTTAAATTCGACTGTATCGTACGTAATTGAAATAGTATAGCTTTAACCCTTTTCATTATATGAGTAGACCCATGTCCATCAGCCAAACGATGTAAGCATGATGATGATATATATTTCGACTAAACTCGACTCGGCGGTTTAACCGCAAAAGCGTTGCTGAGTATAGAGAGTTGTTTCCACATTCTTAATTATGGTATACAGAAATACAATAACTATAATTAACAAAAAAATATTTAATTTAAATTGATAGCGTTCCAACTTTGATGCTAGTCTAGATTCACAGAGCACGGTGAACATTTTTTATCATATTTGTCAATTTTTAACACGAAAACACTGTTGCTATGTTTGTACGAAGAGGTGTCTAAATGGATAAACTGAGTGTAAAAGAAAGATGGAGAAAAAAGGAATATCTAACAAATTATATTTGATAAATACTTACTCTTAATCAGCAAGCTGTCATCTCTGTTTCTCGTGAATCTTGGATGGTGAGTGATGATATTCTGATTGTGGTACCAGACCGTCCGTGGTGGTGGGGACCCCACGCTCTTGCACTCCAGAAGTAGTGAGTTCCTAACAGCTACCGTCACTTCACCCCCAAGGGAGGCTACTCCTGCTACCACTGGAGGATGAAATTGACTATTAGCTTTTAGTGTCACTTCGGTATTAGTAGAACAAGAGGCTTGATAAAAACTATGTACTATAATCTTAACATCGAGTAGCAATTTTTATCCGAAAAAAAACACAAAATTATAATTTTGACAACGATTTAAAATCGTGAGCGATTTTTAATTTTGTCGCTATGTTATTGAAGTAAACATTTAATTTTCTCAATTTACCTAACGTCCTAAATTTTGAGTATCTTTTTTTTAAATTGAAAATTCAATCTACACAGATAAACTACAAATTGTGACTGCTTTAAGTTAACTTTTTTTAATCAACTTCACGAACTAGACTAAATTGTTTCAGTTACTGAACAATAATATACATAGTAATATTGCTTTACGAAGAACCGAACAGGAGCACCATAGAAATGTCATTCTTTTGCGCCAAGGTTTCACAATTTACCTAACTAGCGTCATCACGATTATCATTTTAATACATCTCACCTCGTTGTGAGGGTGTGTTTGTAACCCTTCTGCTCTCAGGACCTTCGCCCACGGCAGTGCTAGCTGTAACCCATACGTCATATTGCCGTCCTTCGTGGAGGTTCTTCAAATCCATGGTTTGAGTGGATTCATAAGCATCTGAAGTAGACTCTGCATCCGCGCGGTATACTTGTGGTCCGTCATTACTGCATAAAAGAATACGTTGAAAGGAACGTAAGAATTTTTCGTTATTCCATGATTAATGTTAGTCATAAAAGTTGTCTACGACTAATGTTAGTCAAATAATTGGTCTATTGTCTGACATACATATGTAGTTAAAATAATTATATGATCTACAAACTTCTAGCAATCTTTGAGTGGCATTCATTTAATTGCGAACGATCTGTTACGTTTCATTATCACCTAATTACTGAATAAAAAAGATCCAGGTACAAACGTTCAGATGTAACAGCTAATAGAAGCAATTAAAACGATTATCCAACGACTGTCTCATTTAATTATGAACAACACACACTTTTTTTAGTTAAAATGAATTTTCGAGATTTAATAGTTTATACATTCTATACTTTGCTATGAGTACGTCGAAATATTATTTTTTAGAATTTCGCAATAGGAAGTTTAATTACCGCTAAAGGTTAATGACCTAGGTTATTACTCGTGCATTCTAGAAATTTGGAATTTTAATTTCTTATTTTCTGATTTCAGGAAGTTACTTAATGTTTATTTGCTACAATGGACAAAGAAACCATCGTGATGAAACCTGTAGAGTTCTCCATGATATTTTCATATGTTCGTAGTTCATTTCGTTATGAGATAATCATATCAAAGAGTGGTAAAGTAGAAAATAAATGAGATGAGAGTTAAATTAGCTCAATGCTTAAGAATTGGTTACTGAGACTTACCTAGCAGTTGGTTTACAGTAGACCGAATAATGCAGCAGTCTTCCATTAGGTTGGTTCGGTTTTTTCCAGCTTACTAGAAGTGTAGTTGATGACTGTGAAAGCAGTTTTATTTCTGCTGGGGCATCTGGCACTGATGTGAAAAATCAGAAGATTAATTAAATACAAAAAACTTTGACATGTACCATCATTTTAACAATGGAGAGAGCTGTCGTACTAAAATAATGGAGACAGTTATCGTACATAAAATAATGAAGACAGTTATCGTACATAAAATAATAGAGAGAGTTATCGTACGTAAATAATGGAGAGAGTTATCGTACATAAAATAATGGAAATAGTTATCGTACATAAAATAATGGAGAAAGTTATCGTACATAAAATATTAGAGAGAGTTATCGTACATAAAATAATGGAGAGAGTTATCGTACGTAAAATAATGGAGAGAGTTATCGTACATAAAATAATGGAGAGAGTTATCGTACATAAAATAAATGACAAAATAACGAGGAATTTGGTGGCAACCCTATAACGTTCAATCTGTAAGTCTGGTTTTGATAAGAATTGACTTATGTTAGTCAAATAATGGAGACAGATCTTGATAATGCGTACGTTTTATTCATTGTTCAATTAAAATTGAATTGTAACGAACGAGGATTTGACAAACAAGTTTTAAGATAACGGCGGTGTTTCATGAGTCATCATTAGTTTACTATAAAAACGAGTGTAAGCAATAAATGTCATAAATTATGATTTTTTATTAAAAAAATGTTATGGGCTCATACAAATTAAAACTTCATTACCTCTTTAAAAAAGTCACATGATTTATATAAACTGACTGTAAAATAGCGGCGTCATACGTTTCAAATAAAAGGGTATTAAAACGCGAACGTCCTGGAACCCAACGAACAGCATAGGACTTCTCCAGCTATCAATGACATAAATTCCAACAGTTGGATTCCTAGAACCATAAACCGAAAGGTTATTAAAGAACTGTATATGCGTTCCTTAAAGATGAAAGCGACTACTTTAAATGTTCATTTTTAAAGAATTTTTATTGCAGTTGCTTTTCCGTCTGCGTTCATAACCAGCCCGATTTATTTTATATATACGAGTTTGAACAAAATGTAACTGGCTGTAATTTTAAAGTAAAGATATTATTAAGCTGGTTATTTCCACGCCGTCAAAATGAATGAGCTAATGTGCAAAATCAATGATCTAATCTTGGCGGAAATTTCATTAGCAAATGTAGAACAGTTCAGAGAGAAATTTGGGACAATATCTAGATATATATTAATCTAGGTAAAAACTAAACAAAATTATACTTTCATATTTATAAGTATGCATCCCCAATGAATATACGGGCCATCGCAAATAAATAATATTGAGGATAAATTAGTTTACTGTAAATATAACATATTATTCTACCAAATATTATTTAAATGTGGTTTTTGACTCCTGCTTGAAGTATACATTTCAGCAACAGATAACTTTATTGATTGTGACAGGCCTATGTTCAATAGTGAACTGATGCTAGTTGAAAATGCAAATATTATAACGTAAACTGTATCTTGCAACATTTACAAATATCGTCAAATCACAAATTTTATTTTCTCCTTTCAACCTTACACGGTGCCTCTAGATTTTCAGGAGTATCAATATAACAGTTAATCAAGTATGATTTCATTGAGAATGGCTTGTGTGACACTTAAGAGAGGTGTTCGTCTAGGTTAACTAAGGCTCTAGCTATCATATCTCCATTCCGCTCTAGTTAGCGCAGATATCCGCAAGCTAAGTAACCTTCCCAGAGCATACGTATATAAAATGTTGTATTTTCCATCGTTTGATCTATTTATTCTAATTTCAGTACCTAGTAATCGACTGTTTTGGAATTATGTTATCTGTTCATGAAGTACTGCTCTATGAAAAAAAAAAAATTTTAAATCGACAGCGATTTGCATATGAACAAACAAAAAGATTTGTATGTGAAAAACAAGCCTTGCGCACGGTTTTATCTTGAATGGGAGACCGCATTTGGTAAATTTCCATTAGCGTTTTCGTGTTTCGAAAGGCACGTTAACAGATCTCTATCTATTACTATTGTTAGATAATAACGGTAAAGCCTCGTCGATTGTCTCAAAGTATCCTTAATAATGTCTGACAAATGTGTTTGCTGCTAGCCCGTACATATACTGGAGCGTATTGAAGGACCTTAGCGAAATATACTCTAGCACAAATATATTAATGTTTGAAGCGTTCGTTAATCATATGCAGAAATATTAAGTCAGGTACAATTAACCAATAATGACTTGTTTCTTACGATTATCAATAAATAAAGTAAGGTTTAATGAAGTAGAGAATGGAAAATAAACCATGTGATATTAATTGGACGCTACAACCCAATGTTATAAATACTAATGTTAAATAAAACTAGAGATCTAGTTAAGTTAGTTAAAGACTATAATAATAATAACAATAATAATAATAATAATCTTTATTTCTTTACAGTCTTAAGTTACAATCATAAGGGTTCTGGAGCCTCCTTTTAAGC
>DWJK01007112.1:0-10061 GCA_018248815.1 Croniades pieria auraria
TTCGAGTGGGTCCCTATAAGATTTGAGTCCACATATGGACGAGAGTGAGATATACAAAAATGATGGCTGAACCGTAGATTCGTCAAAAGTAATTATCCAATAGCAAAATTTAAAAAAAATTATGCTTTTTCAGCAGGATGACGTCTGCTGGGTCCGCTAGTTGTTACATAAAATGATTTTATGTCACAGCCTGCCAAAAATTATTAACTAAATATATGTTTCTCCTGTTCTCTAAATGAGTAATGCAAAATTTCCATACTTATAAAAGAAACCATCTTATGTTAAAAATTTATAACAGTGTCTTTGAGACTAAATTGACTAAATTGTCTTTGAAACCAAATGTAAAAATTCTATTTTTCCACTACCTACAACTTTCTTTCAACCAGACTATCCCACAGGAATGATAGGTTGCAACACTTGGACCTAATTCATTTTCAGAAACTGACTTGTGCTCAGTTAAGCCAAGTCTATATTACATGCAGTTTTCGTTGAGTAACCCACTAGTCTGAGTGAAAATTAATTAAAACATAAATGAAACAGCAACTAACCTGAGTAGAATGGTAAAGTCTGGTATAGCCAACCCTATCATAGTCAACCTTGAACTGGTACACTCCCCACACATCTGGCACCCTGAATACTGCCTCGTACACACCATTAGGTTTCTTCTGTAGTGTGGTGCGAATGAAGGGATCAATGCGTACAAACTCTAGCTGAACATCATTGGCATCAAATGGTTGCCACTTGCCATTTTTCAGCTCCTCAATTTCAATTCGGTATACCTGTTAATAGAAGTACGGTGTTTCAATGTGTTCAAACTTTATACTTATCCAATACCTTTTGTATCATGGAGTTGACCCTGGAAATACAATCACTCTAGATACATATAACCCATGTTAGAGTGTCTGCAAACTCATTATGGCCTTGTTTTTTATGTAAAAATATCTAGACTTTCATTTAGTAACACACAAATAAGAAGAGTATTCGAGTTTATTATTTCCTGATAATTTGCAATAATATCACAAATAAATCAATCTCCTGTTAAGCTGATATCGCCCGATTCATCAGATTAAATTCTCAACGGCGAGATTTTAACACCTGTAAAAGACTATCTACTACTTCTAAAAAGTCTGTAATTCTAATACTCACTACAGTGTCCATAATGGTGTAGGTGTTAGACGGTTCAGTCTCACCCTCACGGTGGTGCTGGACACGGCGCACTCTCAGCCTCCCGCGTTCACCAAAGGCCCATTCACTCAATCGCAATGCTAGAGCCTTGTTTCCAGAGGTATCAGATTTCAACTTATCACCATGCACTTTAGCAACAGGAGAGTTAAAAGCTTCATCAGAGAAGAAGTACAAGGAGCCACTGAAAATGATTCGAGCATTGTTCCTGGCCTGGAGTGATGCAATCAGAACTGTTTTCTTTCCAACCGCATGAGGATATTCCTTTACCTGTAATCGAAATAAACACTAAATATATACATATTGGCCACATGCCCTATCAAACCTAATAATAATAATAATCGGACCATTTATCATTCAGCTGATGGAATATGGGTCTCCACACATATTGAGAGGCCCATTTAAGCCAGTAGTCTGTCACGCTGGCCAAGTGTAGTTTGGCAGAATTCACATACCTTAGATTTTTTTTATTTTTCTATATTCTAAGGAGTGCAGGTTTCCTCACGATGTTTTCCTTCACCATTAGTAAGTGATATTTAAATTTAAAACACACTTTTGTAAAGAGGTGCGCGCCATAGATTTGAACCCAGCACCCCCCAGACTAAGAGGCTGAATTCTTAACCATTAAGCTATCACTGCTTTTTATCAAATCCAATGCCGATGCACAAATTTTTTGCACAAGTCTGGAAGGCCTAAAGTATATATGGGTTTATAGCCCAACCTTTGACTCTCATATTATTAAATCAGGTTCTAGACTTTAAATGACATTTAACTATTGTTACCTTACACTAATAAAGGGAAATGACTTCAATAATGAAGGGAAATGTTATTCAAGATGTGTAAGCACAATAATTCAAAATATTGCCAGTGCAGTAAATTATGGTTTAGGCTTTTCTGATTATGAGAGAATTATGTCAAATAATAAAATGGTAAAAATGGTTATTAATAATAATTTAAATGTTAACAATGTCTAATAGAAAGAGCACACAAGGATTTCATGACTACTGTATTTAGTTTATTTGTTTTTTATTATCTGTCATATAATTGTAAATTGTTTTTGGTGGTAATAAAAATATACTATTACTTTAATTGTGGTATTTTATGTTTTAAGCATTGTTGTTTAAAATGTGAAGACTATAAATGTACATTTACCTGGCTCTTAGGATTGTAACTGTATGCTGTGCTATCAGCAGTCAAAATTGGCAGCACCAAGTTATTATCTTTGTCAAGTATTAGACCTGTACCCTCAAACAGCAAAGGCTTGGTGTTCTGAAGGCCAACAATAGTAGGTGCATCAATCAGATTCTTCGGCGACACTACAATCCTTGTATGGTCGCCCTCATCTAAGGTGTCATAATTGAAGTGATCTATAACAGCTGCAGACTCCTCATCCATCTGTAATACGGCAGAACGTGGTCTAACTGAAGTATAATGCCAGACTCGAAAAAAAAGGAAACAACATTAAACTTTATTGACACAACAATGTACCTCAAAACCGCATTCTGAAGCAATTTCTCTGTACACATCGCCAGCGGCCGCGTTACCGGCCATGAGAACGTTGCCTCCATCATCTATGAACTTGGTGATAGCTTCCGTGTCTATCTGACCACCAAACTCAACCACAGAAGGCGAAAACACCATCAAGTTTTTGAATAGATACTCGCCATACTTGGACAACATAAGATTTGCGTCGTCCGCTAACTTGAATGTAAGTGAGTAGCCGCGTTCTAAAACATTGAAATGTAGTATAAATAAGATACATTAACTGAGCATTTCAATTGAATAAAAGTGTAACATATAACCGGTATTACGAACACGCAGTCTTCGATTTTACCTTGTAATGATTTAAAGAATTGTGAATGAGTTTCCCTTATATTTAGATTGTCCACCAATACTAAAGTTTCCTGATTAGCTAATGCTAGAGAACAGCACCCTAATAATCCAAGAAATAATAGTATCTTCATGGTGACGCCAAACTAACCACAATTTCGTGTTCGGATTGGCCGACAACCGACAAAATTGATTGACGTGACGTGTACGTATTTATATCACAGACAAAATATATCACAGAATTCACAGCGAAGTTAATACAATACAGATCAATGTTATTCATTGTTCATGTTATAAAAATTAATTGCATACCTTATTATTCAATAAATTACATAATGCTTAATAGCCACTCTCTAAAAACAAAAATAGTCAACCTCGTAATAATTTCGTTGTTTTTTTATCTGTAAAATGTAAGGACTAGTAAAGTAAAAAAAAAATTGATTGATTGACAGTTCATAAAATGTTTTATTTTTGTATCAAAGCTAGTTATGCTCATAAAAACTTGTTTAATATTTATGTCGCTGTGCAGCTGTAACAATTTTTAGTGTGTGGTCTCGAGGAAGTTAAATGAAAATGATGATATCGAGGTCTAAGCACCGGTCTTCGGTGGATGTTTGTTCAGATTGCGGGGCATCGGGTCAGATGATGTTACAACTCCTTTTATTGCTCTCAGTTTGTTCCAGTGCTAATTACTCAATGCATGTAATGTCGTTTTGTTCATCTAGATCCGTCATGGGCGTCGATAAATCGCGGGCTCCTGCTATGCGCGGAGTGCTGCAGCGTTCACAGAAGTATGGGACGACATATATCTCACGTGAAGTCTTTACGACAAGGCTCATGGCCTCCTTCGCTTCTGGCAGTACGTAAATAAAGTCCTAAGCTTAATTAGCGATTGATAAGGGTATGTAAGTAATAAATGTTTTCTGGTACATACAGATGGTGCAGGCTCTCACAGCACAGAATGTGAACAGTATATGGGAACATTCTTTACTTGATCCGTCAGCACCCAAGCACTTACGGAAGAAACCACAAGCCAAAGATCCACTTCAGTAAGAAAATTTTGTATCTGTTGTAATACCATTTACTTTACCGTTTACCATAAACTAGTCCAATAAGTATTACTGAAAATACATAATTAATTAAAAACCAAATGAACATAGATAATGCATCAGGTTAACTCTACTTATTTCTCAACATATTTTCTTTTACATGTTAGAAATTATGTTTTTTGTATTGTGTTACATTGCAAATTGCTTTTGAAGTCATGTAATGAGTGATGACTGCCACAATAGCCATATTTGTAACACAAGTTTTAAACATTGCTCCCATTGTGTTATTTTTAGCCCAATAAAATCTGAGTTCATCTTGGCGAAACATCTCCGCTTGGCCTATGTACTGAGAGCACGAAGAGATGAGCCTCCCAGTGAGCTGGGTAGACAGCTGCATAGTGCTGTGAGAAGCTCCTCCCTTGATACTGCAATGAGACTGTTGGCGCAAGGAGCAGATCCCAATTATTATAACCAGGTACTACTAGGATATCACAGTATATAATTAATATCTTCTAATGACTACTTTTTATCATTAGTATATTTTCAGTGTTTGTATATTCCTGGCAGCTTATATGATTATGTATTATGGATTTTTCATATTGTGAATATATGTTCATATAGTGACAACTCAGTAAAGCATAAATTGGTGTTTAAATTTTTATAACAAATAATTTTAACATATTAAAAAGTATTTGATTCATTTGTTACACTTTTCCATGACTATATTAATTTTTCAATTGCATTATGATTATATTTAATTCCTTGTGGTTTGTTATCTGTTGTCCTACTGCCACAAATCCAGTGATTTCTGACTGAAGATAAGCTAACAAGATAGCCAATCAGACACGCCTGTATCCTACTATAAATACTTGGTATTATTATTATTACAAATTATAAATCATAGCCTATTTAATAGGTCTGTACATTAAAAGATATTTTTTGTGCGACAGCAGTACTACATAACTAACATTTTCTATAAGCGCACATTTTAACAGAATCAACATAGTTCTTATTGAAAATTTTAGATATGCAGTATTGCAGTCTCACCAACATTATATAACTTTTTTTTTTCCAAAAATGTTCAATTCAACTTGAATTGAATTAAAAATAAATAATAGTTTAATATAAACAAAAAAGCACGCTTCTATGAAAAATGTAACAATAAAGTAAAAAATATTTTTTATTAAAATTGAAATAAGAATGTTGTAAATAAGGAAAAAAATTATTATATTGTAAATAAATTTAAATTACAAATAGTGTAAATAAATTATGGCAATGTAAAAAAAGTATTGAGTTGCATGGTGAAAATAGATAATTAAAAATCAACCCAAGAATAAATGATCCCCAAAGAAATAGACAGAGGAGTGTAATGCAGTTTTGTGTTTTTACCAGTTACATTTCTGTCCTACAAAAGCAGCCTTAGAGCCAATAGTAGAAATTTTCAGTTAGAAAAACCCAATAGTACTCAACATGGTGAATGTATTACTGTACCTACGTGATAAAGTGATCAGATATTTCATTACATTTTTACGGCCTACAGTTCAGTATATACATATATATTTTGTGGTTTTGTAATTAGGATGACATTTCCTTAAGAAAATTCATATTAAAAATATGTATCATTCCTACAGTAGGTCAATTTACAATGGAACCGACTTACCATTTTTCAAATGATTGGAATGGTTCTAGGAGAAAGGGAGCACATGCTTGCATGTGGCGTGTAGGGCTGGTCAGCCGGCGCAGGCCGAATTACTGGTGGCCTGGGGAGCTGATCCAACTGCTAAGGACAGCACCAACAATACACCAGCGGACTGTGCCAGGTCAGTTCAATGTTTACTGAATACGGTATACATATAATATTAAATGTATGGAATTGAAATTAATGTTTATTTTTAGTAAGTTTTGTAAAATACATGTGTAGACCAGGCTTCTATTGGCAGTCTAGGTCGAAAATATTGTTTTACATAGGTCTCTCCACACAAATAGGGGAGTATTGGAAGTCAGCCTGTGTGTAATAAGTAACTATTCTGCTTTTGAAAAATGTTAGACCCACCCGAAGGTATTGTACTAGGCAGAAATTGTAACAACATGAGCTGAAGTAATAACTACTCAATATTTTAATTAATAACATATAACAATTAACATTGATAAACATTACAGTGCATGTCCAATTTGTTTATCAAGCTTTTCTCAGTACTCACCTGCAGTCCTGCGAAAAACATCTAGGGATGTACAAAAAACATCTATTTTAGGTTCTCAAGCCACCAAGTCATTAAGCAAAGTCAGCGCCTTGACCAGTGGAGACTCCTTTACTAAAAGAAGTCTGCACCCTGGTACCGCGAACAGCTTACGACGGCGAGCCCAAATATATTTATCTGGGACGTTCAGTGCTATTAGTTCTAGTGCTGATGGATTACAAAATGTACCCCTAATAAGTTGCACAAAGTAATCTAACATTTTATACACGCTGCAAATAGTACCACGTATATTTTGTATGAATGCTATTATTATACCGTCAACCTAGATACCCTATGAGATTTTCGGACACTTCTGACTCCCTATTCCCCAGTATGTCCCCTATTTGGACAAGATTGGTCAAGCCTTGGACTCCCTTGGCGCCGAATTCATCAACATTTACATTGTATATCCGTTTGGACATGTATGTACATCAAGAAGGAGATACTAAGTTATGGTTTACTTTTACAGCATACTATTGTATTCTATGCTGTAAAGTAAAGTAATGTAAAGTAATTACACATTCAAATACCAGTATACCACTTGCATTGGTTTTGGTGACATTACTCATGTTCTACATAACGTTAAAGATTTAAACCGACTTTTGGCCACGTTGGTTCTCAAGAGGATATAAATACTCAATATGCCAAATCCTCTTGCAAGGCTTTCAGGAAAAATTTGTGGGTTGCCAAAGACAACATTACCGTAGGGATTTACAGAAACTGACGTTGAAAATTGCGTCCAATAGCATTAGAGTTAAATTAAAAAAAAAAACAACTGAAAAGCGTAACGATTTAAAGATTTCTTGTAGACATTTAAATGTTTTCGTTCAAATCGACGGAAGGTAATAATATATCTATACATTTGCCGCTCGATAACAAAACATCCAATGTTTATGATAGCACGATGTTTTGTCGCAATATGGACAGAAAAAAAGAGTCATCAACACATTGCGGGCAATTAAAAATAATTATATATATAACGAAACAAGGCGATGTAATTAAGATGTCAAAAGAGCTTTAACCCTCAATCGTACTGCGATTAAACTACGCGTTGTTAGTTCGCGTGCTTTCATATTAACGAATAATCCCGTACCGTATCGCATACATATTTGGGCCGATCGAAATAATAGGTGTTTAAGTACCCAATGCCTACATTGTTATATTAATGATTTGATTCACGATAGAATTTAATTCATTGTGGGTACATATTTGGTAACATAACTGGTGAAATGTGGGAGTGCACGACACTCCTCTGCCTACCCGTTCGTAGAAATACACGTATGGTGTTGTAACACTAAATAGCTGTGAACTAAAGAGAAAAATAAGATACGCTCAATTTCCTGCAGAGTTTAAATGTATGTATAGGAATGTATTGATGGAAATGTATGTATAGAAATGTATTGATGGAAATGTATGTACGGTTTCAAGTTTAAATCTATTGGTATACATTTTTTGCTATTGAACACAGATAACATAACTGAACTCATCAATTTCACAAATTCTTTAATCACCTAATATATGAAATCCAAAAACTTAGACATCTCCGTCCAGATAGATGATATGAACGAAATATTTAACGAACTCACATCATACCACAAATCATACATCTACCTATTAGAAGTTCATTGCTGGGCACAGGCCTTCTTCTTCTTCACCACCATTTGACGTTCCATCAGCTTCGTCATTTGAGGATCCTTCAAATTATATAGCCTGCCCATAGCATATTCAGGTATACATACTGTCCATAGAGGTAAACATTAAATATTTACGGGTAACGAAATGTTTCTGAAAGTAGCTCGTAAATGTACACCACTCATAACTTGGCACAGCTTCACAATATTTGATGTAGACAAGAACCATCTTAATACGGTATATAAGTAGCGAATGCACAAAAGCTGGCTCCAGCCGATGACGCAACAATGGCCAAGCAAGCTCCACCGCCACTTCTTCCGGGGCGCGCTGCCAACACTTAGGCTAATCTATGACGCGTTATCATATTCCAGATATACTATCTTCAGAATACCGATATTCAAGTTCAGAAATAAGCAGAAACAAATATTGGAGACATCTTTTGAGTTCATTAGTAATATAGGTATGAAACAAATACCTTGAATAGCAGTAACTAAAGTCGATATTAAGTTGCAGTAAGGGTGAAAATTCCTTACTTTCAATTTTTTTGTCTATTAGAAAATCTTGATCATCATCATCGTCAACAGAGATTTAATATGAAATGTACATAATTATACTACCGCACCATCAGAGGCACTTGCGTTAATTTAAATCCCAAACTTTCTTACTGGTATGGTCTAAAAATGAACCGCAAGATTGTCATCGCTTTAATATGCAGTTATATCTAAATACTTTGAACATTATTTAATAATAAACATCTAACGCAGTCTTCTGAAATTATTAGAGTTTGAATGAAAAACAATATTGCGTTAAGTTGATTTTCCATTCATTTTTGCTCGTCTTATCTTTACTGTGTTATTAATATCAAAATTTTAATTACGTTATCTAGTCCTTAAGGGGTTACCCTGTTACATGAATGCGATCGCACAATTTACGGTAGATTTATTTTCTTCGCAACCAATAAAAGAAACCCTTTAACACACGCTTAAAACTGAAGAATTTAAGATTGTCTTCAATATGGCAGGCAATAATTTAAAAAAAACCGACCCTAATGACGACATCGAGAAATTCACGAGCAAGAGTTTGCCAAGAGCAAAAATTTCAGCTCACTTGACTAAATTCCAAACAAAATCAAGTGAACTGTAATCTAAAATTAACAACGCCAACGTCAGAGCATTATTTAAAAGAACAATGCAAAAACGGTCAATGTCTTAACTGCGTTGAAATGGCGGGGAAAATCCCTTTGTTACGTGAGCCCGCGAGATAAGAGACGCAATTATAATTGACAATAGGTGCGAAAGAAACGCGAATTAAGCGTCGAACGATCGTGCGAAAAATGTCCTAGACTTAATGATGCTAAACAATTTTGAGATAAAAAAAATTAAAGTACAATTGACGTAAATTCCAGAAGGCGAGAGACGAGTATTTATTGCAGCTTTCATCGCGATATCGTAACTGAATAACGTTACGAGTAATTCGGTTACATCCAGACAGTTCATCACTTCGTCACATTGAAATGTACGAGTAACGTTTTTAAATTCTTCCGTAACGTAATAGCGGTATTAAATAAAACTACCTTTTTTTTTGTCTGTTTCATATTTAAGAACTGGTTGGGTTCTTTTTTACATTTACAAAAATCGTATTCGTATACTTAGTCTTGCCATAAACATTGTTACAAAGAAAAACATTTTTATATTGCACGTAACATTTATTATTATTACAATGTGTTAGGTTTAATACATTAATATAAAACTGTTAAAAATATATAAAGCTTATTTTACTTTTGTTGTTTTTATTTTACCACCCTATTCTTTTTTAAATTATCAGTAAAGAAATGACCAGTGCGTCTCTTATAAGCTGCAAGTCCTAAGTCATCTTTTAAAATACGCGACATGGTTCTAGGTGCTATCTTTATCTCCCGAGATAAAATCTTTCGCTTTCGGACAGGATTTCTTCGAATTCTGCCTTTACTGCTTGGATCGCTTTTTTCGTACGAACACTACGTGGACGGCCAGATCTTTTTCTGTCACAAACAGAGGTGGTTTCATTGTACCTATCAATAGCCCGGTACACAAACATTTGACTAATACCAAGCATATGGAGGATTTTAAAAATTGTATTTGGCTCCATACCT
>DWJK01007113.1:0-10060 GCA_018248815.1 Croniades pieria auraria
AGGTGCGCGCCATGGATTTGAACCCAGAACTCCCGGAGTGAGAGGTTGAATTCTTAACCACTAGGCTATCACTGCCTATTCAATGGGTCACGACATTTTAGAAACTAATTTAAAATAAAAATAACGTAAGAACCACCCCCAAGATTTCATTATGATTTTATAGGGTCTACCACGTCATACCTACGAATAGAGATACGCCTATTGCCATACACCGGGCAAAAATCCAGACTCCGAACTACTGGAAATCTCAAGTTATGAAAACCACACTACTGTTTGACATAGGTATTGTATACCAAAGTGCGGATTGAAGCCCGAAAGAGAAACCACTTAACCCATTAGTTAAGTGGTTTACCTCATTAGGTAGTCCCGTAGAAATAATGATCTAGGTTAAACAATAGGGTAGGTATTAAATGGAAGGTCAACAACCTACGCAGAGCAACGCAGTCGCGACTTTCAAAACGCCCCAAAAAAATAAGACAAGGAACCGGCCGCCTAAAATTTTAAATTTGGAAGCGTGAAAATGACGAAAAATAAACGATTTCGAGCTCTTTAGCCGAGAATCCAAAACGAGTAAGTATGCACTTAGCTCAGGAAAATTCTAAAAAGCTCCAAAATAGTTCATTTCTCTTCATTTAATAATTTACGGAAGCTTCTACGGTATCGGAAATTCTAGTTTGAAATAAAGTTTTTAATGAACTTTGATAAGAAGATAGTCTGAACTATAAAGACAATGTTAGTTCGCAAAGACAATGTTGTTACAATGTTAGTTCGTAAAAAAACAAATTTCATTCGAATGAAAATTTTTTTTTTTGTACTTTTTAATTTATGTGGTGTGCAATAAAGAATTTTTGTATTGTATTGTATTAACGTAGGCCAGTTTTCCTGTACCATTAATAAAATATTTTTGAAAAGTAATTCGTATAAATTATTAATTCCTTATAAATCTGATCATATCCACAAAAACAAATTAAAATTATTTAAGTATTTTCACCATAGCGGGTAGTTAGAATCTGCTTATGCAAAAAAAAAACTTGTAAGCACGTAGCAAACGTAATAATATATTTTTATTTTTATTTTTACGTAATAGTATATATATTTTTTACGTACATTTACCGATCAGAATTTTTCATACTTTTTTTTAAATATATCATATCGATAATTCATGTCCTTCCAAGTATTACATAATTATGTAGATATGCTTTATTTTTTCGTGAAATATAAACACTTGTTAACTTTACACATTCACCTATTTACCTCGAGTTAAAAGTCACGTTTAAATATTAAAGGACTTCAGATAATGCTGAAATAAGCAAACCTCTGGCCTGATTTCTCAGGCCGTCATCACGTCTCAGACGTTTTCCCATCAAATCGGAAATTGCGCATTCACACTTGACCGGCTCCAGTCACCGCACGCCACTTGGACACTCAAGACCTCTATAAAGAAGTCAAATTCATCCGTCAAATGGAATTTGAATTTGGAATATGGCGGCATGCTGCGCGGGCGCTACGTGACGTCATAGTGCGTCACGCGAGCACAGCTTGACGCGCGGTCCCCGCTGGTGGCGCCGCCCTTACACACTCATTACTGCCGACGATTACAATAAGATTTGTCTTTGACACATTAGCACACGGTGAAGTGAACATTCTAGATCTTTTTTATGGGAAGTGAGCAGGATTGCAGTTCGCGAGTTGACGTGACTTATCACGCTTGACATGTGTCATTATATTTGTGTGGGAATTGGCGAAACCCTGTACCTCTGCAGAAACAGTATCTGCATTTAAGCACACTTATTTTCTAACAGATCTTGCGGCAATAGGGTGTAACAGTAGTTAAATTATTTCCATAGTTTGTGATATCGGTGTGTTTAATGAGGACAAGTAGGTTTAAGTACCATCCAAGTAAAATATAATAATGATGTTGCTTGTTCTAACAACATGGATTTTATGAAAACATATAGAATTTTCTAATTTAGAATTTTTAGTAGTGACTCGGAGTCTGGATCAGTACCCGGTGTATGGCAATAGGCTCACCACCTATTGCATGGGACTTAAAAGTAACTGGTGAAAAGTAGGAGTGTACTACACTCCTCTGCCTACCCCTTCGTGGAATACAGGAGTGAAGTAACTAAAACGCACTCACTTCTAAGATCGCCGAGTGGTGGTAAATTCGCTTAAACGATTATACTTTGGAGGGCAAGTAAAACGAACGGTTCCAGGTTTCATCGTTATATAGCCTTATCAGAAACCTTTAATGCGAATTGATCACTAATTCGTATCTCCGACAATTGAATGACGTGCATTCAATTGTCGGAGATGATGTAGGTGGAGATAAGATGTAGGTGCTAGGTATAGGTACTAGTTATAGGTACTAGGTATAGGTACTAACTATAGGTACTAGGTATAGGTACGAGGTATAGGTACTAGGTATAGGTACTAGGTATAGGTACTAGGTATAGGTACGAGGTATAGGTACTAGGTATAGGTACTAGGTATAGGTACTAAGTATAGGTACTAGTTATAGGTACGAGGTATAGGTACTAGGTATAGGTACTAGGTATAAGTACTATGTATAGGTACTAGGTATGTGTACTAGGTATATGTACTAGGTATAAGTACTAGGTATAGGTACTAGGTATGAGTACTAGGTATAGAACTAGGTATAGGTAGATATTCTTTCATTCTACATCTCAAATTGTAATTATGTTTAGATACCGACGTTAAGTTGCTCAGGTAATACGTATTATGTCGTAATAGTTAATATTGTTGACAGATTTGACGTTTATAATGCAACTACTGCTCCTAAATACATTTATTAACCTTACCACTATTGGCAGCAAAGACCTGACGGTTCAGCTGCTTCGCGTCAGTAGCGAACTTCCGATGAGGAATCGACAACAACCGTTGAAACAGCTCCAGCTACTGGGACAAAAACGTGCGTGAAAAAACTCGCGTTAAGTTTAAACTTCATTCATATCTCGAGTGGCCTCCAGCCAGGCCGTAGGGCCCCTAATTTCCTTTCATCTCCACAATTTCAAACCTTCGATTGTGGTGCAAAAAAAAAGAAATTAAAAAACTATTGATCGCGCACAAACGCGCGCCACTTCAGACTCGCTTTGTACGCCATATTGGAAATCGTTTTGATAGGCGGCTACAATTTTTTTTAAATATACAAACAAACGCTAAAACACGTGAGCCCGTGTGGGTACCTACTCGAGTTCATTTCGTGTGGCCGGTTAAATAATTCCAGTCGCGAACGGCAACTCTTGTGTAAATTGTAAAAGAAAATATTTTCGATGCCAAAAAAAACTTTTATACATGTCGACAAAATATCAAAAACTATTTTTATTGGTGGCAACATCCATGTGTGTTTTGATATTACTTTTGTTTATTTTTTGATGTCTGATCGAAATAGTTGTCATTAATAGGTACATGTGCATCGAATTGCTTTGTTGGTACTGTGGGTTTTATTATAACCTATTTAACAACATATCTAGATTTTCGGGTTTATTACTGATACCTACGTACATTAAACATGATGACGGGACGACGACCTGCGAAAGGCTGAAGGCAGATGCTGGATGCGACAAGCCAAGGACAGGGCGCGATGGCGCTCATTGGGTGAGGCCTATGTTCAGCAGTGGACTGAGATAGGCTGATGACGCTGACGATGACGACATTAAACATCATAGTGATCCGACTAAAATGAGGACTTTATTGTATTTTCAAGTACTAAGAACATTATTTTGATATAACATACAGTATATACCTACCTAAGTACAAGAAGCATACCTTTAAGGATATGTACTCAATTTTCTATTATCAAATTTAACCATCATTCGCCTCTCTAAAACTCAACTGAATAACCGTTCCCATTATCATCAGATGACAATCTTTAAACCGCGTCGGAAGCCTAAAACGCGTTGTTACAACATCCGATAAAACGGTTGACCAATAACTTACCATTTCTGTTAAATAGAACTGGATAACGTTATGAAGTATGCTGCACACCTTCAGCAGTTGCAGGAGAACCTTTACCTTACATTACAGGTAATAAATTTAAACGATTATAATATGTATGATAAAAATATTTTAGGTAGTAAAATATTTAAACCTTGAGAACTACTTTTTTACCAACCCATATGAGGTACTTGCTTTTAAAATTAATTTCCGTTAGCAGGTGGGAAATTCGAAAATAAAACAAAATTCAGGGTACAACATTATTTTATTCTGATCTCACAATCAACCAGACGGACTTTTATTAATTGCTCGCATTATGAATGTCAAGAATTGGCGCCAAAATTCAACTGTCAAATATATACTTCCGGCGTTGGATTACACAATCGCTTAACTACACAATAACCGAGTGATACACTATATACATAAACGTAACTCTTAAATTATTTCAAATAGTCATGAACAATACAATGTTATAAATCGTCTCATATCAATACAAAATTAACATTCGATCAACATAGAGGTATTAAAAAATTTTAATCATTTAAATCAATATCTATAAAAAATAATTATTATTAATATGCAAAACATGTCAATTACTACAATCTATTCAATATACATATATACATATGTATGGTACATTGCTCATGTAGAAACCGGACAAGAAGGCAACTTGATGCCGGTTTTCTGAAACTTACACAATCTAAAAAAATCTACGATTGTCTACTACTTCACACATGTCACCGATGCTGCACTTATCTCGGGGACATTGGAGCGCTGCATCATCGCAGTGACTCTGTCCAGCACTCCCAACATCACACAGCATACCAAGCAGTGCTTGGTAATCTTGATGCTGACGCAGTGATAAAAAAAATTAATTATAATCACAATTCTAACAAGCAATGAATTAATGCAACAAGTTTACCGGTACAAGAACCTGTGGTATGGTCAGCAGAAGCGTCAAATGTTTCTTCGGAAGTGCGCATACCAAGTTCCACAGAAATAAATCGGATACAATGTAAAATACTTTCTAATTTTAATGTGGGTATCCAAACAAATGGACAAAGAGTAAAAATTCAATTGAACCAATTCACTAAATCTAGCAATTATAACATAACATTCATATAAAATTATTTTACACAAGTACGGATTTCTATGTAATATATACATACATATGAATACATAAGTAATATGTGTAAACACATAATATAACTATAATATTCTATTACGAGCTGAATATTTCTTAACTTTAAGCGTACGTGGGTTACACAAATACATTTTCTAGATGGCGCTAGAAGCGCTCGAAGCGTTGATATGGCATAGAGCAAACGTTTTGAAGCAAAGACAATTTCTTTAGATAATAGACTTTAAATCTCATCTGAAGCGCTTCTGGATATTCTAAGACTCCATCAGACGAGCATACCATTAGCTTATATCATCAATCACCCATAGGTAATTCGTAAGCATCAGCCCTCCGTTGATTGTGAGAAGAGAAGCGTGCCGAACAGTGGGACGGATTGCCAATTGGAAGGTTTCACTCAGGTTATGTTAGGGCCAATCTACAGATATTCATCCCCAACTCCACGGTGGGACACATAACTGGAAAATCATGGAAGGGTAACACTCTGCCTATCTCTTATACGGGATAATACAAATGTAATATTATGGTAATGTTAAACCATTGCAAAAATCTATGAGATTTAAAGAATATGTTTTCCTTTAAAGTTTGCCAAGACCGTAGTTCGTGAAACTCCAGATTCCGCCTATCCTTATAGAATATAGACGCGACAATATGTATCTTTCTTATAAAAGGACATAACCCAATTGTGTTTTCATATGAAAAATAGTACCTTAAGCATCGTAACAAAATTTTAAAAATTAAAAAAAATAAAGTAGGCAGGCCCTTTGCAGAAATTATTTATTAGTTCTTGTATATACAATAGCATAAAATAAAGTAAAATTACTGTTTCTAACGTTTTAATGTCAAAAACGGTGCATCAATTTTATGCAAATTTGTTTATTTTGACTGTCTCGTTTATCTAGTGGTTGCAAGTGCGGCTGGTGAACGTGAAGTCCTGGGTTCGATCCTCGCGTCATGAAAAGCATTACTTAGTTTTCTAACATGAAATTCCCAGTAGTATCTTGGAGTCAGGATTTGTGCCCAGTGTAGCGCAATAGAGCCATCTCCTATTCCATAAACAATATAGCATAACAAGTGAAACGTAAGTGTTACGCTTCTCTGCCTACCCGTTGGGGGTAACACAGGCGAAATGTTATGTTATGTAGAAAAGACAAGCTATTTGTGTAAAATCCACCCCTAAAAGAGGAAAAGAAGGAATGACGAAATCGCGCAGGAATTAAAATCAAATCTTTAATACGCACCACTTGCAAATATCTTGTTACACTAAATTTCCCAATGATAATGACAACTACTAGATTTTCAGTGATCTCTTGCTGTACATCCTCCTCATCACAATAAACAAAGAAATCAAAGCAAATTTCGTCACGACAGGCCCTGTGAGGGTTAGGCAAAGAGAACCGAATTCCAAATATTTTCATCCTTAATTTCTGAACATTTATATATATATGACTTAAAAGGAAATAACTTCAACACGTCCATAATTTTTATAACTTTTAAATGTTGCATCCAAAGGCTGTCTGTTGTGTCCCAATGTTGGACACGGGTCTCTAAACTCGAGTGAGGTGGCAGGAAAGGGGGTGAGAGAGGGAGAAATGGGATATACCTAATCCTATATCCCCAAGAAATAGGATATACCTCTACTCACACCACGAAGAGCAGGGGAGATGGGTAGGAGGAGTTGGAAGGAGAAGCGGCACAAAAGTTGGGGGAGGATGTAAGCATTGCATTGAAATATGTTTTATTCAAATCACATCATAATAATCAACACTGGATAATCGTGGTGACATTTGCCCCTTAGCCATTAAAATCTGTTGCTTTACTCTAGACTAATTGCACTTTACGTCGTGATAAACATACAAAAATCCTAATTTCGAGGGGAAGAGGATATCGTCCAAACGTGGGGGTTATATACTATTGTTGTATCCAGTACCAGTCTTATTAACGTGTTAGTTTTATAAACTTTCAGTGACGCCGCGCCTTGCGGTCGGTTTTGTACCAAGTGTAGCATGGAAGACCTCGTTCCTTGTTAAATACACACAAACATGTCATATTGTAATTTTTATATATAACTACATACACACAGTTCATTTGAAGGTCCGATCAGTTAAAGACATTAATCGTTGGAGGTGACATGTACCAATTGTTTTTAAAAAATCATAAATGAAGGGTTATTACGTCATTCCACCTGTCGTCTACTTTCAAAATTGCTTCAAACATGTCTCAACCTGAACGTAATTAGTATATAAAAGTGTCAACTCCAAGGGATGCGTTATCACCGAAATGTATGAAATGCCCATTTTTGTAAATTTCCACATTAGTAACATAACGACTTTACCAACTCATGTCTTCAACTGACTCCTTGGTTACATTAGGTTAGCTAGCTTTCTGATACAGATTTCTATCATCTACATAACTATATTAATACTATTATGAATACAAAACTACAAAGTCCGTCCGTTTGTCTGTCTGTTCGGTAGGTTCGCACATCGAAATCGTTGAAACGATTATGATATAACTTAATGTGTCAATAATAAACTGAGCGTTGGGAACAAAAAATTCCGAGGGTTGGGGGGATATAACGTTATCTTTAAATAGTGGTGTAAGAATTATTAAGGCACATAATTTTTTTTTAATATATTACAATAACCAATCATCTTACTTATTGGGATCATACATATAGATGATTGTGAATTATTTCAAAGTTTAAATGATATAAAAAGTAAGGAAGGCGAAATTCCAGCACAGAGGCACGAGCGAGAATTTTTTAAAAACATCGAATACATTACCACCTTATATCGTGTTTAATACAGTTTACATTATGTAAGTTGGAATATTTTATAACATACACTAATACACAGCCTAATTATTACTAGAGAAGAAAATACATATAATTATGTATCTCAATATGAAAACAACAAACATAAAATGTCAAAAGTGTTTTGTGTAATTCACCATTTTTATGAAACCCATTAATTTTTTTTTTAAATTTATATTAAAAATAGTTTTAGCCTTTAAAACTATGTCAAGGGTCAACGCCAGGTGGAGTTTCCCTGGTTTCGGTTCCAAGACGTAGGCCTTTGGTCTGACCCGTGGGACCCTTGTTGGTTTCTCTGATATTTCGAACCCTGCTGGTTATATCTGGAGTTACCTGGTTGCGTGGAGTAGCCCTGACCGTGCGCCTGGTTACCGTTCGACCGATAGGGGTGGTAAGGGTTAAATTCTTGACTTTCATCCCTGTGACCTTGGTTGTTGCTAAACCTGTTTTGGTTCGAATGCTGACCGGATCGATTTTGACTTGACTGGCCCCCTTGATACCCAGAACTTTGGTGGGACTGGTAGCCGGATTTGTTCTGGCTCTGGTAGCCCTGGGTGGATTGGTAGCCGGAGCGCGCTTGGCCCTGCTGGTAACCGCCCCGACCCTGACCGTGATGACCGGACCGATCCTGGTTCCCGTAGTTCTGACCCGCGTGCCCCTGGTCCGGGAACGTCACGTAACCGCTACGCTGTGGCCCGAATGAGTACGAGCGGCCTGCAACAAAGGATATGTTTAGATGTGATAATCTATCTGTAATTGTGCCAATAGACCGTTAAAAATAAGTAACAAACTGTCCATAATACGCAAACAGGACATTGAGAGTCATATGTATGATAAAACTCCACTCTGACAGATGCTTTTGGTTAAATTTAACAGATAATGTTATATTCTAAAAAATGCCAAAAGTATTTCAATGATATGTATAGAGTCCCTCAGGCGCCCAACACAAATAGCTATTAGTATAAAATCAATCATACGATGTGAAACGAAATTCCTAGAAGGTCACGTGTGTGTCTAATACAATATATGGCATTAAGAAGACTAGTTAAAAAAATAATAATAATCGACTCACTAATATTCCACGGTTGGAATATGGGTCTCCTCTCATATTGAGAGGGTTAAGGCCGTAGTCCGCCGCGCTGGCCAAGTGCGGGTTGGCGGATTTCACAAACCTTAGAATCTTTTTTTTTTATAAATATACAGGTAGAAATGAAATAAAAATAGCGGTAGTGTGAAGCTAATCATCAACAACAGAATTATTCAGTAGTTGTCAAAGCATTTTAACTACATGTTTATCGATTGTTATCATAAGGCACCACTCGTTAGAACTTATCGGAGGAAGCAGAGGTACAACAAACAGTAGTGTTCCCTCTTGTTGTCAAAAGTAAATTTTTTTTTCGATAAAAAACAGCGGAACGGCATGAGGTGAACCTGTTTGTTTTAATACTACGGTATAGAGGCATTACTCCGCGGTGGGCGCCAATATTTACGTAAAACAGGCTTCATGTTTATATGCATTCATTTTATGTTCACCGTTTCTCTTTACCTTATACATATGTATTTCGTATCTTATATTAAACTTATCTTATGAAAAAACCAGTCTGCACGTATTTATATATGAATTCATATTGTTTTACGCCAAGTATACGAAAAAAAATTCTCGTCAAGATGTATGCAAGTTCCACCTTATTAGCCCAAGCTGGAACCTCACCTGCCCGTAGCTCACCCTGCTATACAACAAACGAGGCTCTGCTGGACTGCTGAACGTCTAAATGTCTTTGGCACATGGATCAGTGATAACTGATAGTAAAAATAATAATCTGAATTTCTTTAACTTGACATAATTAGATCAAATAGATAGGTAAAAAAAAATTATTTGGATTTTAACAAAAACATACCTATTGTACATCATCCAGTGATGAAATTAATTCAGTCTTCCAATGGTTTGAGAGACATAACCGAAAACAAACTTCAATAAAGTTGTTAATGAGTTCCAGGTGAGAGAAGTTACGGCTACTGGAATATTCAGGTTCATTGAATATCCAAGATCATTAATTAGTAATTACAATAATATTCATCATCATCATCATCAGCCTATCTCAGTCCACTGCTGGACATAGGCCTCCCCCAATGAGCGCCATCGCGCCCTG
>DWJK01007114.1:0-10060 GCA_018248815.1 Croniades pieria auraria
CTCTAACCGTTCAGGCAACGATTCCAGGAAGGACGACAATATGTGTGGTCGCATATTGTCGTAAGAATCGGTAGGCATAGGAGATGACAACATGTGTCTTCCTGGTGCAGGGCCCGGAGGGATGTCGCGCAAGGAAGGCACCGGTGCGTTCCGACGGAAATCCCGTAGCTCGCCTACCAGTGCAAAGGAAGGCCACCGGGGGGTTTTCGTGCGGTACAATTTCTACATAACCCGGTATTTCTCTCAGGATACCAGGTACTTTTAGAAGGTTTCCCCCTCGATAACAAAAAAAAGGATATTATACTACTAAGTATAAATTGTTTCAACTAAGCCCAGTCTTTCGTATCACTTAGCGTAGTTGTGCAATGATACCAATATTTTGAGACATTCCCACAAATGGCCATTTGTTCCTAAAGTAGGCTCGAAAAAAACCTGTGTTATTAATCATAAGGCTGATACGTTTACAATCGAAAACTTCGTACGAAAACTTGTCATGGGTGGGAATCGAACCCACCGCCGGCTCAGTCATCAGATTCACCAACCACTGGACTCCCGGGCCAGTCAACATTTATACAGCAGTTATGTACAATTATACTCGGAATATTTCACAGTAGCAAGGCGCTAGTTCCCTTGCTCTATAGTTGTAAGTTACATAGTCAAGAAACAATAACTACAGTGACAACTAGTCGCTAAGTGAACTTGCAACGAGTTTCCGCGCTGCGGTGTAGAACTTGGTACAACTTCACAAAGTACGGCTATGGTGGTTCACAGAAGTATACGTCATACTCACTTCAAATGTGAGTAACGCCATTGCTAATAATTTTCTTCGCAGTGGTCACTAAGAATTTGTTGTTACTATGTCATAAAGCCAGGTTCCTTACAAGCTAGCCAGTACGCACCGACTGCCAAATAAGAAATATTAGGGACTCCGTGTTCACTGACTAGATTCGGTACTCACAAGATAGAGATCGTTGTAATGATTTAAAATTAATAATCCAGTTAATACACAATAAAAACAAAATCGAAATGGAAATCGGAACGTTCCCTAATGAATAATCCAGGGGCAAATCAAATCTTGTTCTACCGCGGCGATGGTATGATTGCAGCAACAAATCGGAATTATTCAGCGTACTCCTCGTATCCCCATTAGCATATTACGGAAGACCTGATTCTGTACCCGGTTCTACTCGTTTACGTCATACGTGTCAATTTTTTTTAATCACTCCAGTATACTGCCTGTAACGCATACATAAGAGCCGATGAAAAAGATTGTCATTCATTATTATATTTCCGAAATAATTAGTGATATATTTCAGAAATAACTAGTGGTATCTTCCAAGTTTCAAATGAATGTATAATTAGATTGTTAATCAATTTGACCAATATTTAACAATGCGTTAAATTTAGGATAAAATTTTTGCCATTGTTAAAAAAAACGGAATCCCATAAAATGATATCACTACCTTCTATGAAGAGAATATCGCACTCTGTTTTGCATAACTAATCTTGATCGCTGATGATACATCACTGAGTGTATTATGAAAACTGTAAATGATACATGATAATCACGAATACTATAAATATGCTCAGAATCGTATTGTACATTATAGCAGTATATACATACGGACGAGGACATGTTGCGTTTTATATATATCACCAGAAATACTCCGGTGCATATAAACTTTTGCTTTTAATTGGAATTCGCGTCATTCTTCGGGAACTCGGGGCGCAGGATCAATTTCAATTTCAGAATATTCTATTCGCATTCGCCAAGACGCCGAGTGTCGTAGAAGGTTGTGGAAGATGTCGATAGGAGTAATTGAATTCACTTTTTTTGCACTTTAAAATTTAGATGGCTCAGAGCAAAATTGGTCGAGATAGCAAGTATTAGAACACGTAAAATATCTTTTTGATACCACACATGAGGAAGATATTAAGGAAAGAAAAGAATTTGTCTTAAATTTCTAAAAATTGTCTAAATAATAGCAGTGTATATAATATTTCGTTTCAGGTTGATATTTAAATATTCTTTATTACTTGGTCATTACATCATTTATCTTATCTATCCTCTTTTTCTCACGTGTTATTAAAAAAAAACTTTGTCTGCCATTCAAATTTATTTCTTTCTAAAATTACCAAACAGCTCGCGAGATCTCCTCGCACCAACAACAATTCCTTCCCAGGTTTCCTCGCAGACTTGACGAATATACCGCGGGTCCAGATGGAATCCTTGGAGACCACTTCGAAGACCTGGCAACTCGTACGTGTAAGTCAGCGGTATGCCTAGAGAATGCGCATAGTCCTCAGACGCACCTGAAGCGCCGTAACCAATAACGAGAAGAGAGTTACCAACCAAGTAATTTCTGAAGTGTGCAAGCTTCTTCTCGTGGATAGCATCAGCCATATTGATACCAACAGTGTGAAGTGCGAATGCGTGGAGTGAAAGAGAACCATCATGTCCCCAAGGGTAGAGAATCATACTGCCATAACTGTGCATGGTGAGGTACAGCGTTATTCGGTCTCGGTGCTCTAAGATAATGTCCCGGACAGCTCGTGTTTCAGGTTCGGAGAAAGCTCTGCTCCCAGAAAACGTATCAGCACAAGGGTTCGAGCTGCTGCCAACAGTATTCCAGAAGAAGTCGTAGTTACGATTACCGTCTACACCAGGACAAACTCTACTCAAAGTGTGCTGATCGGTCGAACGAGTCTTCCTCCAGAAACGACTCTGAAAGGTGAAAGACTAAGGTATAGAACTAACATTTTTCCCGAGTGGAAACAAATCTGAACCACTGGGCTAAAGAAATCAAAGTATTGCATTGCTATTTTTATGTCTTATCTTCATACGTAATATCAAGCCTGTTATCCCCGAAGGGGTAGGCAGAGAAGTATAGTACACTCCCACATTTCATCGGTTACGTTTACAGAATGGGTGGTGAGACTATTGCCATACACCGGACACAGATCCAGGCTCCAAGTCACTATTAGAAATTCTGACGGGATTTGAACCCAGGACCTCTCGATCGGTAGTCGCGCTTCCAACCACTCTACCAAAGAGGCAACCTGACGAACTCCTTCTAAATGCATCTCTCTCATAACATGCTTATATTAACATACAAAATTAAAACGTAAAAAATATTTACTTCTTCCAGATAAGAGGTAATCACTTACATGATCCATACTATATTTGTATCCATCGGGATTAGCAACAGGCAGAAGAACCCAATCGAAATTATCCAAAAGATCCCTTTCAGTCAAATCCTCGACCAATTTGTGGATGGCGTATGTAACAGTGGGAGGAGTGATCCATTCCCTGGCGTGGATACCTCCATCGATGACTATGACGGACTTCGACCTATCCTCGAAATTCGTAGTAGATATCTTCAGGTACTTGATCGGACGACCTTCGAATGATCTTACGGATGAGACCAGAGTTACGATGTTAGGGTATTTGGCAGCAATATCATCAAGGTAGTGATCAAACTGAAAGTGAAAATGCAAATTTTTGTTTTAACCATATTTCTTTAAAATATTGAATTATTGTTAAAAGTACACCCACATTATAATAAAATCATACTATGTCTCTAAGGGATAGATAGAAAGCGCCAAATATATCTAACCTTAAATATTTTACTTGCCAATTTTAGGTTCAATACTCTGTACATACCCGCACGACGCTTTCTGGGCGTAATCTATATAAATAAAATAACAATAACAGAAAACTGCCATTGAGCGAGCAGCATGCAAAAACTACTGGATAGATGTCGATAATTTTTTTTCAGTTTTTCTTCTTAGACACTTAGCCCTTATCTTATAAAAAGATTACGATATCTTCGTTCAACGTAAAGTTTGAGATTAAAATTAGCCAAATATGTTTCTCTTCAATATTTGCCTTCTGGTCTGTACATAAAATATTTGGTAGAATCATGAACAACATGGACGAAGTAGTGTACATCAGCTAGTATTAAAATATTATAATGTTGATATGTGTTCTGCACATGTTCACTGCGTTTCCGCCTAAATAACCAACGTCTAAAGGTTTAACTGATTGCGGTATCTACCTGAACCTTTAACGAAAACTATTCTGGGGTGTATGGATGACGAGTTTGACAGCTGTAACATTTGGGTCTATACCCTTCTGGGTTTTAACCTCATCTCAAATACACAATCAGGTAGTTTATGATATGTCTGACACCTGGTTTTGTTATATCTCTATATTAAAGGTATAGATATCTTTATACCATTTTTAAAAAATATTGTGTCTGAAAGTGCCTAATTCAGCACATTTCAAATTTCTATAGAGAAAGAGTGCGGAAAGCTAAAACTATTATATGTGTTACAAATCCATTAAAAAATGGCACACGTCAATGTCATAGGTATGCTTAATAGGATGTGGTCCAGTAATATCACGGAGAGAAAATCTATAGAAATATACACTTTATTATCTATAGAGATATACACTGATATTCACATTTAATATTTGGTGAATAACGGTCGAATTCTGATCACTGTCCACCACAAGCGGTCATTAATAGGCGTCATATAAGCATGTATTCATCTTATATTAATGGATAAACATCTTATATTTACTCTTATTTTTTATTATATACTAGAAGACCAATGTTTGATTCTTTCAATACCAATTATGTATTTAAATGCTCTGCTCTGACTTGTCACTGTCATATTCTGTCATGTGTTCAAAAGTTGTCTGACAAAGAACGCAATTTTGACAATAAAACTACTTTTTTGTCTAGATATAAGGTCTCTTTTCTGTATTTCTACTGTACGGTATTTTTGTGTAGTTTATAATATTGTATATAATAAATATACTTACAACTTCTATAGGTTGATAATTGTCATATGGAATTCTATGAGAATTTCTGGACATCAATTCAACTCGTCTTTTCTCTATAATCTCGTCATCGAAGTCTAAGGATCTAAAAATAAAGTTTAAAGATAATAAAATATTATGATATTCTATGGAACAATCACAAAGAGTTTTATTAAATTCTACGCGCAACACGTCCCACTCAAAAGTACGATATGTAACATGCAGAAATTAACCAAACACCTCGCTATGATGACGTAACATAACAGAATAATTTTGATAATCATATTGTACGTACATACATATGAATTTAAACATAGTGATATGCTATACACCGTTCTAGTCAACGGTAGTTTTGTTTTATTTTCATTACAGTTTTCTCCTTGCCTTTTCTTTTAATTGATTTTTTTTATTTATTCGATTATTTCCATTTACCTAATATTTACTTCCACCTATCTACGATTCCATTTAATCATCTCTTAGATCTCGTATTTGGATCTTTCTATCTAAAGTACTGTGGATTACATAAGAATTATCTGGTCTACGATTCTAGAACTTCCGTTATTTGCCAATAACACATCCGTAATGTCACGCTTGTTTCCCATAAGTAAAGGCACAGACAAATAGAATTTATTGACTACTGCCTAGTTGACTACTGCATTCTTCGCGTCTTCTCATTTGTCCAATAGACCATTTGTATTCCATCTTTTATAATTAATAACAATATTACATATAATTAATAACAATATAACAATAACAAGTATTGTTATAAACACTTTTATCAAATTGTATGATGATATATCACTGTACCTCAACTTGAATTACGTTTGCTAAGATATTTTTTTATCATAATCACTTTTATCAACATCATATGTTGGTTCCAGTTGATATATTAATAATAAATTGATAATTACGTAAAGATTAATCAGAAAACGCGTTATAATCAGATTAATTGTATTAATTTGTGAAAATACGCGATTTGTGTTATATCTGCAATAATTACTCCTAAGCCAATTTTCGCAACTCTGCTATTTTATGAGACTCTTAGCCGTTGTATATTGTGGTCAATTCAACCATTACCCTGCAACATGTATGCCATCAGTTTGCTAAGTTAACTTAGACCCAGTCTACCGACACGTACATTCATCAGCCTTAGTAAGTTCATTGCTCGATCTAGACTTTCCCAATGGGCAAGTTATGTAATAGATGACGTCAGAATGCATTCTTTTAGAAAAATTTCGATCCCAATCATTTGCATTCAAAATACTTACGCCTTGATATCGTCTACGTGTATCCCATAGCTGATGCCCTCCTTCTCCAAGGTATCCGTAAACCCGGCTTGATGTTCAGGCTTCACTAGCACCACACCCTCGCGGCCAAGGGAAGCATAAGCCAAGAAGTCCAGTTCATACACAGGTTTTAAACTACCAAGTTTTTTCAACTGGTCCGGAGTCGAAGGCTTCACGTAATAGGACTTCCAACTGTAAAGGCAATCTTTTATTATTTCTTTTTCTTTAAAGTTTTTAATATTTTGTGTTAAGTGTGTATTAAGTTTATTGGCAATAGGCTCACCACCTATCCCATGATGGGACGTGTCACGTAAATTGGTGAAACGTGGGAGTGTGCTACACTCCTCTGTCCACCTGCTCGGTAAATACATGCCATACACCGGGCGCAGATCCAGACTCCGAGCCACTATTACAAATTTCTACTAAACAATCTAAGTTTGAAAATTCCTGAAGCCGACCCAACTGTTTAAACCCAGGACATCTCGATCAACGCGTTTGCAACCACTCGACCAACGAATCAGTTAACTTCATGTTACCAATTAATATTGCTAAAATTGTAATATTAATTATTATTATACCCCTGTCATTTTATCTCTAATATAAATCAAGAAAAATCAAGAAAACAATTAATGAATAGGAAATGAAGAAAATAAATGAAAATTGCAAATTCTTGATTCATTTATTTGGAACCAAAAATTCTTTATTATACCATAAAAGTTACATTTTCAAAATATTCTGATATGAGTTTTATTACAAAACTCTTACTTTATTCAAATAGATAAAAATGTTATATATCAGATAAACATATTTACCCCACATATTCTTCATGTTTGGCGACAACAGTCGCAACTAAACACGCGAGAACCACCACAGCCTTCATGGTTGGCATATGACTGAAACGGAGACAATCTAACATTTTATACATACGCGTATTAAAACATACCAATATCACAACCATTAATTACTAGCGATAATGCCGAGTTCGCTCGCATGAGTTCCGGAAAAATCTTCATACAACTCCGTCATCATGAGTCTCTTATTTCATTGATGGACATAGGCCTCCCCTAATTAGCGTCCTTGCTCAGTTTTTAGGCTCACGTAATCCCCATTCTGGGCCGAAGGATTGAATTCGCATAATACAACTACTCGAACCTCCTAGCTTCTACGTCTTTACTTCTTGATGAACAATAATTTCCGTTGTAGTTTTGCCAGCGATATAAATAAATGAATAATTCTCGTTGCCGATCCAAAAGACTAACTGTTCATATCGATTGTCCGTGGCTATGCTTCCTAAGTCTCATATTTAATAAAATTTGATCTATTTCGGAAAGTTACATTAAATTTTTTAATTCGAATAAAATTAAGTGAGGCAAAAAAACGAAAGGAAAAATTTATATATGGATAGTGTTCAAAATGTATTGTAACATCCGAAACCCCTAATCTTATCCTTACTTTTGTGTTACTTGTGTGTGCATTTGTGTTAATCGATTTTACTTATCATCGACAATTCAGTCATTAAATTTCGCCAGCTCATACAATCTCGCTGTGAGATAATTTCGACTTTTAAAATAAATAATCAGCGCCATCTAGCGTCGAATCTAAATATAAAAAAAAATATGAGTATTTGTTCATATTTACAGCATTTAAACCAATCTATTTCGAGTTCTGCGTATTATTTAAGCATCGATATATAATAACAATGAATATTTTTATTGAAGAAGCTTTGTTATTTTCGTTTTTACATATTGCTACTTATGCATTTTCATGTAAGGTAGTAGAATGGCAGGTTAAAAAAATATAAGATTTATACTGGAAAAAAATTATAGAGTATACATATGATATGAATTTTACATTTTAAAAAGTTGCTATGGTACAGGGTATAATCTAAAACAGACAAAAACATCCATTCAAAGCCTTTGAAATATTTTTACGCGATACAATAAAGTCATACTTCCGAGTTCCGCGCAACCCTTTAGTAACATAGCGTGACGCATAAAAATGTCTCCCTAGATGTTGCCACGATCTACAGTCTATAAAAATACCTAACGTTTCATTAAAATAGTTCTGACAGTTAAACGGACATGTAGAAAAATAGGTTGACAGACAGGCAGAGGAACGAATTAAGATACATAAGAACATATCGGCAGACGTAAAAAAAGATAATTTTTTGTCAATTTGCTGTATTAATAATTAATGGCTACATATTCCGAAAATCATTTCCAAAAAAAATATTTCAAATACATATACAGTTCCTTTATAATTTTAATAAAACGTGTACATATTATATGTAACAACGGAACATCACGGATAGGCAGGAAGGGATAAGCAGAGGGGTGTAGTACACTCCCACGTTGCACCAATTACGTTTACGTCCTTTGGAATAGGTGGTGGGCCTATCTATTGCCACACACCGGCCATGGATCCAGACTCCGAGTAACTACTAGAAATTTTAAATTAGAAAAATCCAATACTACCCGACCCGGGACTCGAATCTAGGACTTCCTAATCGGCAGTTGTGCTTGCAACCAACCACTCGACCAACGAAGCAGTCAAATTATACATATAAGTAAACACAGTACATATTATAATTACATATAAGAGAATAAAAATTTAACCTTCTCTGAAACACTAGCCATAAAGTCTAATACACATGACATACTAAACTCGTATTGTGAATTTATTAAAAAACCACTACGGTGCATTCGGATTATATTATTTTTCACAACTAAATTTAAAGCAAGTATTGAAAACTTCTCGCCTTCTTTATTTATTATTTTTTAATATTTTTTTTATACTAAACTCTTACTGAAACCAAAATCAAACTGAAAACTTCCTTTTTATCTATCTAATACTTTTGAATGAGCATTTCTTGTATATGTACATATATACATGTAGGAAAACGGAATCTCGGAAACGGCTCCTACGATTTTCATTAAACTTAGCATGCGTGGGTTTCGGGGGCGATAAATCGATCTATGTAGTTAGGTTTCACTTTTAGAAAATGCTTTTTATCCACATTTTCAGGCAATGAAAAACTTTACTGTTGTACCGACACAGCAACACTTAAGCTACTTCAATAGATGGCGCTGTTAAACTACACTAATTGTAAGCCAATGAGTGTTTGGTTTGAGGTTAGACCAAAAAAATCAATTGTTAACTTATATTATTGATAAAATATGACTTTTTAACTCACGTGCTCACTTAAAAATGCCTAAAAGATGTTTGAAAAAAGACGCTTATAAACAATATAACGCAGTATACTTGGTATATTAATAACCAAATATAAAAACACCGAACAAAGCTCGATCATACAGATACTATAATTTTATAAGGAAAATTAAGTTTTAACTGAAGTTTTGATCTGGCGGATAGTGATCAGGATTCAGAACCTAGTGCAGTGGGTTTGATTCTCACCCAGAAGGAATATCTGCACTGTAAATATGTATTTAGAAATATATTTATGTACGTCAGCCGTTCGGTTACCATAGCAATAGTTATGCCTAGCTTAAATGAAATAGTCGGGAATAACTGATTTCAGGATATTATAACAAAATTCCTACAAATTCATTAATGACTGCACTCTATCATTGTAAATTGTTTCATTACTAATAATTACAGTTGCCTTTATTACAACCATTTTTACATACCACTGCTGCCCACGTGTAGCTTTAGCAATCCCGGGAGCACTAAATCACTGAATTCACAATGCTGTTCCAGTACAGATTGGTGGATTTATTAAAGAATTTTAAATGTATTGTAACTATAGTACTTATATTATAATTGCTTTTAATAATTATATAGCGTTTTTATATAATAAGTTTTGAATCATTTCAAGGTATTTAAATGCGAAATAAACATTGTTTTATTTTACATAGAATAAAGTTGTTGTACTAACTCAAGTTTAAAAATATCGCTAACAGATGTCGCTACTCGTAACCTGAATCAC
>DWJK01007115.1:0-10060 GCA_018248815.1 Croniades pieria auraria
TTAATAGGAAAAGTTCTTGAAACGTATTAATAGGAAAGGATCTTATTGAAATAGTAATAAATTTAAAATATACAATAATAAAATATTTTGTTATAAACAAAATTCGATTTAACATAAGGTAATATGTCACCGATACTAAAACAAAATATAAAAAAAAATATATGATAATAATTATAATAATAAATACAGACAATACTTCATAAGTACGAATTTGGAGAAAAATATACCTTCAAAAACAATTCTGTTTCTGCGATGCAGAGAGGCTGTGATGAGCTGTAGGCTTTAATACTAAACAAGGTATATTTTATTATCATTATATGATTCTCTACGATCTAAGAATTACAAGGTTCGCAGCAGAAACAGAAACAGACTTGCAATGTGTTTTTACATTTTATATAAAATGTATTTGATGTGATTCTGTTTTAAATACATTTTATCAATTCTGTCTGCAATATTATTGATCGTTTATAAATTCATACAATCTCTCAAATGGTCTCACCGTCTTTGACAGACCACTTGCTATTCTGCATCTCTTCTACTGCTTTGGTTGAGAAGCCGAATATAAACGTGCAAGTTTCACGCTGTCTACAAGTTCTTCTCGACCTCCCTAGCCTATCCCACAGGACTGACAGATCTCTACGTGTGAAGCTGGTTCTATCCGAAGAGCTGGCCTATTTCTAACGGAGGTACCGCGCTGTGTTTACTTTACAAGTAGAGTTTTAATTTCAATCAAGATTATTCGAGAAAGTTTGATGAATCTCACTAAACAATTCCCACACCGGCGATCTAATCAAATAATACATGTGAGTAAATGGACAGTAATAAACTAAAAAGTATAATTCATTATATGTTCTGTATTCGCAACAGCAGAAGCGATATATTGCGTTCTCACTGTGCGAGTGTTTCAAATTGTTGGCGCGCGGGGAATATAAGTTTCATTTTAGGATATACAGCACGAACTATATTTAAATATGAGTGAAATTTTAATAAACTGTGTTCCTAAACCAACACAAGCGGGCTTGTCTCGCGGCGGTGCTTTTACTGAGCTGAATGTATATGAGTATTTTGTATAAACCACTGCACGACTTATCTAGTGTGTTAGGTATATAGTTGTTTCATATTTATAAAACATCAGTATGTTAAAAAAACGTAACATCACGCCTACAATCCCCGAAGGGATAGGCAGAGGAGTGTAGTACATTACCACGTTTCATCAGTTACATTTAAGTCCAATGGAATAGATTATAAGCCTATTGCCATACGCCAGGCACAATTCCAAACTCCGAGTCACTCCTAGAAATTCTAAATTAGAAAAATCTAATGGCACCCGACCCGGGATTTGAACCCAGGACCTCCCTGCCGATCGGCAGTCACGCTTGCGCCCGACCAACGAGGCAGTCAATTTTATTAGTTTATTATTTTATGTAAAAAGGTTACACGTAACTACTAGTAAGACATACCGACACTATGTACCTATAGATATTTAGACTGTGACCGAGGTATATACATATTTGTTATGCATACGTTTGACCGGTAATTAAATCTGATACCCTCTCTATGGCAGAATTCGTTTTCATTTTTAATTAATCGGACGATGGTCTGCGAAAGACTGAAAGCAGTACACCAATACGGCATGCTCAGGATAGAACGCGATAGCGTTTATGAACTATGTCCAGCAGTGGACTAGAACAGGCTGATGATGAGCATAATGCATAGCATAACAACCTTGAATGCACTGAGTTGTGAATTAAATAACAAATACTAGATGTAATCACGGAAGAAACAAACGAAGGAGTACTTACTCTCCAAAGTCACATTTGGTAAAATGAAAAAAAAAAGCGGCAAAGGCGCGCCCACAAATCTTGTAGCCGTGTACTTAATCACCAAAGGATTAGCGTCTTCCGCATTCGAAGGGAATCAAACGATTGCAGAAAAAATTGTGTCGATTTTAAATAAGAGTTTGTAAAAAGCGGTTTTTATTCTGTGTAGAATTCCTGGATAATTTATCGCAAGCTTGAAAATGCTTTGTATATGGGAATAAAGATAAATAAAGAAGGTAAGAAGTCTGACAAGTTAATGAATATTAATATCGTCTAAGAAAAACTATTTAAGTGACACGAGGTATCTGTACGACGACGCATTTGTAGACCAAAAATGACTTGCAAAGTACGTAAGACTAGATCCAGGTAGCCCTGAACAGATTTAACGAAACATCCAACAGGGATTTTGTATATCATTCATACATGGGGAACATAGCGCACTCGTCCCTGGTTGTAATGGTAAGAGCACGGATACTTGATACCTGTTAGGTAGGATGTGAGAGGTTTTGCGCGTTTGTGGCTAGTATTCCTGGCTAACAAATCGTAGTTTGGTCCACAGAAATATTTACTGTTCAATCCTAGCTACATGCAATAATTGATAGCGAGGGACTGTTGACAAAAAAATAAATAAAGTATTCTTTAGTACCGTGAACGTTATCAGCCGATCGTTTAAGCAACGCCCTCACACAACACGGAAACGGCGGACAAATTGTGAGCGGGCCGCCGCACGCACGCAATCCCTCAATTAAACCGCGCGCGGTGTTAAAAATTAATTCGCGGGATACACGTCTATTACATAAAAAATCATTTAATGAACAAACAATACATTCTCCCTTCAAACAGTGAACTGGATGCAAACAATGGGGACACAGGCTACGCGTTCAACCACATAATAACATAATTAATATATGGGTGATATTATGTTTTCTTGCAAATTAATTGGATTTCAGTAATGTTTCAAAAAGCGAAAATTTGCATGTTTAGACATAACAGATACACTGGCTTTATAAGCATTTTTTATCGTTTCAATGTTGACCACAGCTATCTTTCTCAGTAAATAGATGCCAGCTATTACAAGTAATAATGGTTGGTGGAGAAAAGAGATATGAGGACAGAATGAACTTGTGGCTGAGAATTATCAGAACTCTTTCGCCTTATCATAGACAAGAAGAAATAAGCTGAATAGAATGCTAGTCTTCAGTAGTTGGAAATAGAAGTACACTACAAGCAGTGATAACCCAGTGGTTAAGAATTCAGCCTCTCGTTCCGGGGGTACTGGGTTCATATCCATGGCGCGCACCTCTTTACAAAAGTGCGTTTTAAGTTTAAATATCACTTGCTAACGGTGATGGAAAACATCGTAGAAAACCTGCACATCTTAGAATTTATAAAAAAAAACCTTAATAAAACCTTTATACCTACCTCTATCTTCAGTTCGGATGCAAATACACATTTAAAATCAGATTTGTACGTTTAGTTTCGAAATATCGCCAAAATTCGACGCCGTTCTTAAGGCAATTAAATAAGTATAATTTTTTAAGAATTTATGTTTAAAGAGAAGATTATAATTTATCCAACAATAGAATTAACTGAAAGAGAATAATGCGATGTTTGCTTACATTTTTATAAAGGTTCTTTCTTCTCGAGATCCTCGACTTTGTAAATATTAAATGAAAATGCTCTTTACAATAAATAACTGAATATTAAGGCGCGTTCTCCTTTACTTGGACATTATATTTTATTCACATCACCGAAGAGACGTCAGTGTTCGTGAATACACGTTATTGACACTTCTCATAAAATGCAAACTCGTGAATAAACAATCCCCCACTTATTGAGGTACGATGAAACGAAAAGTTTCTTTGTTTCTCGAAGTCAGTTAAAAAGAACAATCGCCATCAATTGTCACCTGTAGGCAATAAGCGTGAACTACACAAACTTGCCCATTGGGAAGACCCTTTATTAGAAAACTTTTATCCGTTATAAGAAGTATGGAAAAAAAGTTTTCGTACGTGGCGTAAATAAGACATAACGATCGGCGAACAATGGACTATCGAGCGATACGATCGTCTGTCAGCAAGTTTATCGTCTCCAGCGCTAATATCGCGACAGATCACTACAACATAACATTTAACTTTTATTATTATTACATCAGACCAGAACTCTTACAGGGCCGGCAGAGAGCACAGGGTGTCGAATTTTATCAAATTACATCCTTACAGGCCTGATGTGCTTCTTCTACACTCATCACTCTCTTCATACACAAAAATATGCTAAATATTTCAGCTTTTATTATATATGACGTCACCTACTAATATTATGTATATTACCTTGCAGCGATGGTATATTTAAACTGATATAATAATAAGCAACTCCGGCTGTGATCAGTTGTCAGAGTCAGGGTTTATTTACGTATCCTTGTCGTCAAAACGTTTGCTAGTGAAAACTACATTTTATACTTGATAACTTTCCGTCTTTCTGAAAGCACTAAGCCTAAAAATTACCCTATAACACACACCTTCACCAATGACAAAAAAGCGAAGTACTGTATGATTCTAGTGGGTTGATATTAACCAGAAGGTACACACTTGAAGAACATAAGGGACGTTCATACCAGTGTATTGCATCGAATTCATGTACAGGGAATGTATTCACGTAAGTTACATGACACGAGTTAAATATGCCAGGGCGTGTAGCGAGAACAAAATAGACTGAACAATTTAATATGTCCATGTGCGCTATAAATAACTAATAATTCACAAGCTCATACAATACAGGCATAGTTCAGTTTGCGCGGTTTCCGACAGAATGTTTCGAAGTCTGGATAGTGGCTTAGTTTCACATTTTCAACAACTTTTAAGCGTTGTAACACACTGTTGCCAGTTAATTCACAACTACAATACCACTTATGATGTCGAGCACCTGTTCGATACGTACCATTGTTTGGGTTCACTTGTACCAGAATATTTAACCGTAGCGAAAACGAATATTCCGACTTTGTCTTAATGTTGTACAGTGGAATTTATTTCTAGTGCTTTTACAGTTTCAATTCTAGATATATTTCATATCAGATCCCCTTTTGTTAGTACGAGACGGCTACGTTTATTCAACAGACTAATTGGGCCTAATTATAATTATTTTAACGATGTGATGTACAATGGTTCTGTTGTGAGATGAGATTTTGAAGTTTTCCATTTTTGGCAGGCTTATTGATTCCGTATTAGAAAAATTGATTTAACTACTTAACGTCGATTGATAAAGTACTTATGCATAATACTTTAATAGTCCCCTTAGAATTGTCACTGGGGACCGCTGAGTATGTATAAATTACCCGCCGAGCAACATACACCTCGATTCAATCTAAACTATCTAGTTCTCAAGTAAGAGAATTTTTCAAAATTTATTTACTATTATTATTGAAAAAATAATAAAACCAGTTTACGCAGACATCAAACAATTATTCATATTAAGTATCCTGTTATTCTTATATTATCAATTAAACCATAATCATCATCGTCATCATCATCATCAGCCTTTAGATATCCACTACCGGACATACGCCTCCCTAAATCAGCGCCACTCCTTCCAGTCCAAGGGTCTTCCGAATTAAATAAGAACCACTAATCATTAATCATCTAAATAGATTAATGAAATTAAAACAGGAACACTTCGCCAACAGGAATACAGGTAACATACGCTTTGGAGGCTTTGAAAGATTTGATATATACCTGTTACTTAACAACCAATTTTTTTCATCGGCGTTCACATAAATTTAAAAAAAAAAGATTAACCCATTTCTCATTCCACTGTTGGGATATGGGTCTCCTCTCATATTGAGAGGGTTAAGGCCATAGTCTGTCTCGCTGGCCAAGTACGGGTTGTCAGATTTCATACTTACTTTACATATGTTTTAAACTTATTTTTAAATTACCAGAAAGTAAGTTCCGATATCGACAGTTAGAACAAATCATATTATGCCGGTATAGCGGTACTCTAAATATGTACAAATGGCACATTTCAAATAAAAAGTCCTATTAGAACAACCTTTTTTCATCGTTTACTTACGGTTCAGTCATTTTAAACTTTGAAGTTATTTAAAATCATTCCATTTCCAATAGCTACATTGAAGTAATAGAATTATATTCTCCATTGAAAAAAAAAATGTGTAATATGAGTGTATCATAATTTATACGATGTTTTCGCATTGTACCTAAGGTATACAAACACTTGACAGAATAGCTCGGGTTTAGTGATCTCTACTCGTTTCCATGACTACAGCCGATTATCATGTGTCTCCACGACGAACGTTGAAGTAGGGAGCAATAATGACACGAGACGAATGTTACGTATACATACATATACACGCGCATTAACATGTACCGTGAATATCTTAGCCGTTTTAGGAATATAAATAGGGTCAAAAATGATAAAATTTTAATCCTGTTAATAAATGTACATATTTAACCTGTATCAATATTAACCGGTTTAAGTGCTAAACACAATTGGAAGTGCTTTCGTTCATCCTCAATTCGATGTTATTGTTACTGCTTGAAATTCTTACAGCAGACTAAAAATCTTCTTAAATGGAAAGTGCTCGATGGATCTCAATTTAAAGGACATTTTAAGTTAGTTATACAAAATGCAAGTAGAAACGTTTAAAGTTAAATAAATGTAGAGCACTTGAAAACTTTTTAGGACATATTTGAATAGAGTAGTCGAAGCACATTCAACAATATCACAAAGAGTAGAAAACAGCCAATAACAAACGATCAGAGTGGAGTTGGCACAAAACAATGGCCGGTGCAGCGGGCGGCGTAGCTTCCGTAGGGCAGCTACGCCGTAGCGGGGTACTACTAATGAGGAGCCCGATATTGTGGCGCTCACCCGTCGACCGAGAACGCTTCAGCGACCTCTATAAATTGGTTTCATGCATATTTATTTATTCAAATATTATGTATGAATTGAAATCTCGTCCGCGACTACTGAAATATGGCTCCAAATTGAATCAACGAGACAAATTAGGTTGACACACGCCGTAATGGCGTTTTCAAAATATAGTACACACGAAATACATACATGTTTAGGTAACTGCTCTCCGGGTATTATTCAAGTGTTCGTAGCAAAGTTTTCATCCTGAACGGGCGAACTCTTGCAACAACAAATTTTTCATACTTTGCTCACTTGACGTTTGGATAAATTGGCCTTTAATGAGTTAACTTATGCATTGAAACGTGCACTATCTTGTTTCTGTTATAGTACTTGTATTGAAAAACCATGTTGTTAAATATTTTATTAAAGAAACTTCGTTTACGATGTGACAAGATATCGATCAGCACGTGTAACATTACTAAATTGTGTTCTATTACAGTATAAAATATTTTCACTTGAATAAGATACAAGAAAAGTTTGACAAAGATATATCACAATTGTGTTAAACCGGCATATAAATAGAACGAAAAGTCTACTCTAAACGAAATAAAGCACCAAAATATTCAGTATTTTAAAAGTAATTTAACACGAAAATAATTAGCAGTGGAAACACTCGAACGACGTAGACAATACTCGACTCAGCGGGCGTCTCCAGAACAACGAGAGGAACAATTGTGCTTCACAAATAACAAAATAAATGAAGCGTACGCCTCAAAGCTGGGAACTAATTAAACTCAGTACGAATCGATATCTACTTATAAATTAAGACGGTTTAACTTGCAAAGGTAATTGGACGAAAGTTTATCTCAAATATTGATACTGGTGTGACGTCACTGGCGGGGACGAGCGTTTTGGTAATGGAGTCCGTTTACACAAGAGCAGAGTTCCAAGCTTCAAAAGGTTGAGACATTTTATACAATATTTACATATGACAACATTGGGATACAAATCTGATAGGTTATCTGAAGTAGAAGTCGTGAGTGACGAGTTTTTAAAGACGTGTAAAAGCGTCAGAGAATAAGAAAATATATAAACTTTTTCTGGATCTTGTTCAACTATTTGCCACAAGGCAAAAACGATTTGCCGGTAGTGGCACATGTGTTACGTACATAAACAACCGCAGCTAATATAAGCCTCATAACCTCATATGAACAACCTAACACATATATAATGTACATACATATTTAATGTACGGTTACTAACATATATATTTAAATATTTGTTTATAAAAGAGTGTAATAACAAATTGGATTAACAAAGAAGTATTTTCATATATAACCCAGATCTTTCGAGAATAATATTTTCCCGAAATCGTGATAGGCCAACAATGTGTTTTTTTTTTCAAAATATTCCTAAAAGGCGCAATAGTCTGTAGGCGCCTTAACCTGAACTTTCTGTAGGCGCCTTTACACTGAAGTTTCGCAAAGTTACCTTATATTCTTCGCTTACTTTATATTATTTAGCTTTGATATATTCGCAATTTAAGTTGTCGGGAACTCGCCGAGGAGGCGGCTGGATTAAATTATATATTTTTTACGAAAGCAAATGACTTTAGACGGTAAACAGAGAGCGCTGAGGAGACTCAAGTAAAAATAGGTTGCATGTCTCCGTCTAATCGTGGAATAAGACGTAGAAGAATAGGTCCACGCATTTAAAATAAACTTGTCTGGATCTGGATAAATTACTGTTGAAAGTTGGTACTTACTTTCAATGACAATAAATTTAAAGACAAATCCTTCTTATTTATTTATATATAGTATATATACATGTACAACGATTGATGTCTATTAATAATAAATCTGTTATATATTTAACATACATATGTATAAGTGTATGTTAAATATATAAATAATTTCATAAAAAGTGAAAACAAATACTTTAGGTCACTTTATGGGAAGGCGCAATCAATGAATCGCCAGCAACATATAGCTTATATACTTAAGGTAATGTAAAAAGAGATCAAAGGTAAATTGTATACAGAAAAAGGAAAAAAAATCATAGTGTGTATACATGAATCGATTTAACCACCTATTTCAGACAATAGTCACCGTGTCATATTGCATTTTATTGCATTCTATTCAAGGAAATCATCATAAATACCTTTATTCCGATGTGAATTGGGAAGTCTGACGCCAAAGCCGGTTGAGGGTGAAGAGCCGGCAGCAGCGGCAGCGGTAGAGGACAGGACATCATAGCTGCTCCAACCTGGGGACAAGAGGAAATAAAGTATTATTTTGCTGGTCAAAGAGCAGTCCATAAAACTGTACACATAAGACATTGTCATATAACATGTAACAGATGCGGATTGATGTCATTCTGAGAGATACATTTTTAAAAGCAGTATTTCGCTTTATCGTAATATAATTGTTGAAGTCCATATCACATCTCATCATAAGCCCGTCAAGTGTACTAATGGAAATAAACTTTCCCCAAGGAATCTTGCCCATCATTCCCCGGTTGGGCATGTAATTAGGGGAAACGTCATGCTACTGTTCGCCGTTGGTCAGAGTATTCAGCCCTGACTTGGTAGGATGTAACATAGCTAATGACTAAGACATGACCTTCATTGAGTGTATGTATATACCTTATAATGAATAAAAGAATATAAAAAAAAAGCTCGATCAGCCAGCACCGGAGTTAGTAGCATCTTACGGCAGTCTAGTGTGGGGTCAGGAAATGTATTCTTTTTCCGCCACGACACGGATACAAGTGTTGAAAATGATTCTGATGAAGTTGTAAAGAGAGTATTACTAATCGTAATATATTTATTTATGTTTTCTTTTTCACTTTTCTTATCTTTAAAATATCTGAATTTACATCTGTATATTTGATGTCAAACGAAGCGCACGAATGTGAACATGTGATAGCGTGTGCGAAAGCCAAAATCCGATTTCTGAAAATAGACCATCGACGAACGAACTCAGGAACGTAAAACATGGCCGGTAACTTAATACGTGGTAAAAACAGAAAACAAATGTCCTGCGCCAGTACTCGTAAACCGAAGCACAAACGTAACCTCGTAGTCTCGATATTCAGGGCTGTTGAGTTACACAGAATTTTTGCATATTTTCGTTCTTCAAAAATGTTATTTTATAGATAATGTCTACAAAATACTAATGTTTTATAATAATGAGAATGTTTTATAGATAATTGACTGCCTCCTTGATCGAGTGGTTGCAAGCGCGACTGCCGAACGGGAGGTTCTGGGTTCAGATCTCGGGTCGGGTACTAAAGGAATTTTCTAATTTAGAATTTCTAGTAGTGACTCGGAGTCTGGATCAGTGTCCGGTGTATGGAAATAGGCTCAACAC
>DWJK01007116.1:0-10059 GCA_018248815.1 Croniades pieria auraria
CCACAAGCCAATTATTACTAAAATTGAGCCTACTGATTAAGTTTATATTACATTATATTTGTTAATATCAAAAAAAAATTTATTATAACTTAAAAGAAATAAAATTTTATTACAATTCCTTCACTAAATATTCGAAAGGAACTTCGTTCCATCCGGGTGATTGTTTTATGTCTGGTTTTTGTTTGGAAGAAATAAACGTTTTGCTATTTCTATTCTATTTCTTTCTATTTCTAATATTGACTAATAAATTAGACATTGTAAATTAAAATTCAGGTTCGCGAAGTTCCCATCAGACCTTAGATACGACTTGTGTCCCTTTAGAAATAAAACAGACGAACTGTCTACTATATGCAGTGGCTGGGACACAAGCTAAAAAGCATGCAAAAATATGTATAAACGCTTTTACAAAAAGAAATTTAATTTTGATTTTTCTGTGTGTTTTATTGTGTATTTTTCTGTGTGTTAATTATCTGTTTATTTATTCTTCTTTGTAAACAAGTGATTTACAAAAGGCGGACTTAATGCCTAATGGCGTTCTCTACCAGACAACCTTTGGTGACGGTAAAAGATGTCATTGACGGCAGGTAATATACAATAAAACACGATAAACGGACAGATAAATAATAGATAAATTAAGTATTTTAAAATAAATAAATATAATTATATCCTCAAAACAAAATACATACATATATATGTACCGTACCAATAAACTACATAATAGATACTTGTATAATTATATATACGTAATAAAATATATAAAATACTACACACATACATATAATATTATTAAAATGCAACGTACATAAATAGCGATATGATAAATAAACTAAACAGTAGATATCGATTTAAAATAGTGCTCTCGGACCATTATCTTGATCCTGTGGCGGAATTATCCTGTGGTGTGCATTGATGCGTACATTTTTTTGCCATATTTTTCCAGCCACGATTCTATAAAAATATATAACCACAAAAGAAAATTGTCACAAATAATTACTGTAACCAAAATATGGGAAGTACACAATTAGAACGCTAAATTAATTGGGAATGTTACATCAGTTTGTGTTCTTGACTGTACCATGAAGTGATCATTAAAAATCTTATAAGTGCGAGAGCTTCGAGATGAGAAAGGAAAGTGAGTGTGTGGTGGGCACGAGTGGCTGATTCGACACATTGCACTGTTTCAAGCTAGAGGGCGCTCGACGTAACAAGTGCGATTCCCAGACGCCATGACTGGACGCTAATGTTACGGTGACCAATTGTGTTAAAACACCATGCATTCCACCCATACAAAACCATACTTAACATCATACCTGTATTTCCCCGACGGGTTAGGCAGAGAGAGAAACACCTACAAAGCTACCATACATAGAAATAAAACAACCTGTTGAAGCACTGAAGCAAAAAAGATCTTGCATAGAACTTTCCAGAAATAATGGACAATATCTCCTCTAATAAAACTTCAGTAGTAAAGTAAACCATTATTTATCTCTCCGTTCAGTTTCTATTGTCATTCATTATAAAGCTGACAGATATTTACAAGTCCTTAGATCTTGTTCAACATTTTGGAGGTATTTATCTGACTCCCCCATTGGTGCTGTGGCAAGTGAAGCTATGTAAGTGCTGAGCCGGGGTTAATATCCCACCTGACACATGTTTATGTGGTGAGCATTCGTAGTGGTATTTATATAATTAGATAGTTTATCAAACGCTCGGTTACCACAACAGAGCCTAAGCCTAACTTGGGATCAAATAGCCACGTGTTCCAAGTTATTCATTTACCCTGGACTTACACTAATTTAGCTGTAATTATATCTTAACTTCGCCTACTTTAATGAATATTTCTTAGCAAATCGATACGTGGTGAGATATTTTACCGTAACGCTATTATTTACTAGCAGACATTTTGCAGTACCAAGAATTCCAAAGGAAGATCTGCCGTGTGGTCATCACACAGACACTCGACTTATGAACTATTGTTATTTTTGTGTGCGGAGCTGTGAGATAATTCATACCACGGCAACATCTACACCGCTCTACATAATGACTTGGTCCTTGTGTTTTGTAGGTGCGAGTGACGAGAATCAACTCGTGTTTATTATATATAAGTACGTCTATAGTAGATGGGTATATATTTTAATTTTGTTTTTACATCAAGTACACATTTTAAGGGAATTAGGTTTTAATAAGCTCATCTTCTATTCTATAATGGGATATTGCTCGTAAAACGTGGTAGTGTATTGCACTCTTCTGCCTACCCTATCGAGGATTACAAGCTTTATGTTACGTTTTCATTCCACAAATATTTGTCCTGATGTGTGTGCGCGCGAGTGCGTGCGCGCGTTCTTGCGTGTGTGCGTGCGAGCGCGTGCGCCCGTGTGTTTACATTTTTTACACACCATGATGTAATATTGTACTTAAATATACATGTTTAATACTAGAATAGAATAGTAAATTCTAATGACATTACACCAAACGCGTGCATATAATTCGAATATGTAAAAGCAAAAGACAAAATACAGCAGTTTAAAAATCAAAATACTGTCTTTTTGGCGTTTTATATAGTCTTAATCTTATTCTTCGGCTTAATTGTCTCATCACTTAGCGCGGACTACGCAAACTAAAAATGTAGATACATTTACATTGAAGATAATTTTAGCTTATTAAGACATATTTCACTACAAGTACCTATTTCAATAACAACTTATCCAACACTTTCGTCGCATATCTGCGAAATTATTGTTATCACAGTCAACGGATGCACGATCGGTCAAAGCGCTCGCAGCGGCCATTACGCTGGTTATCAGTGTAAATTAGAGTTGAGTACTAGGTAAATCCTCGTACTAGTTATCCCAGGGATATATTGGTACTTCTTACAAAACACTAAGTAGTCAGCAATGCTTCGACAGCAAAAGATATGAAAATGAAAATGATCCAATATAAATTAGCATAAATCATAATGTCTTGTGACAGCTAATTTACCAAGGACATGCGGAGAATTTATCACATGATTTATCACAGAAAAAAGAGAAATTGATTGTATTAGCAAAAATTATTTTTTTAACTTAGATAATGTTTCTGCCAGCCGTTGCTAATATTTTTGACAGACTGTCACTATTTCCATTACCTAACCTAACTGCCATAATATGAACGCTTCGCCCCTAATGTAAATGACTACTCTTACTTTGAATGAAGATTGCGCTCGCTTTAAAGGAAGATAAACAGTGTTTCTATCGCTATTTACATAATGGGTGCCAATTAAGCGGTAGCAGCCGTAATGCTATTTTCATTTGTTAGCGTCGCATTCACTAGCGAAATGGTATCATCAGTACCAAGAACTGTTAAGCGTTTATTTTTCAATAATTTATTCAAAAGATACGTCAATGCCATTACACAATACTTTCACACTACTTAAAATAATAAAACGATAATACTAAGACGAGGATTCAATGTGATTTGTCTGTAGGTATAGGTGTATACAACACTGATCATAACACACAAGAGTGTGAACAGTGATATTACATGTCATGTGAACGTAAAACATAACAAGATGAACATGACATGATTTGGTACGGCATTTCAAAATATAATATTAAAAAAATTTAAACCGCATTCTCTAGTACAAAAATAAGTTACGCTCGCTATTGTTTACTAATTATCAATTGTAAATTGGACAGTTAATACAACGTCATAAAAAATATAACATGTCGGTTCGGATAGTGAGTGAATCTTCATATATTATACATTTCTTGAATTAATAGGCACCTAAAATAATTAGGCAAGTTTCGAATGTTTCTTAATATACAATTAATATGTATCCTGCTATATAATTAAATATATTTAACCTAACTAAATACAACAGTCCTAATAATTTGGAAAGTATACTTGATATGACATCAAAGTGTGAATGACCAATATATTGTTGAATTCTTTTTTTCTTTAATAATTGATATTTAGCCGCGGCGTCGATATACATTATGATAAACTGACACTCGTATTATATACTTGTATAATAAATACATAAAGAAATACAATAATGTGTGAAGATGCCTCCTCTGTCGATATCTGTCTAGTTCGCAGATCATCGCCCACGCACATGTCTACAGTAGGTAACTTCAAATTATTTATGGCTTCAGAACGATTTTTTTTTCGGTTTGAAATATCAGACCAATAATCCAGCCATCTCATATTATGAGAATAATAATAGACTTGCATTTACCTCACAATAATTTTATTTAAATCTATTAATCTAATACTTTAATAAAATAAATCCTGCAGACTATAAACATTTTCCATCAAAAAAATGTGTATATTATATTTAAACTGTTAGAGACCACATAAAAGATTATCTTAAGAATTATACATTTAGAAATTTATAATGTAATTTTTTTTATGTAATTTATCAGAGGCCTAATTACCTGTTCAGCAAAGTTTGGAGTCAGATGGCCGAGTCTGAAGTTACGCCAAGATATTACGATTAGTATTATTAAAGGACCGCGTAAATATTGCAGGCAATGCGGTGCTGATAACTCACTCTTGTAAATTTTTATAACCAATCCTCTTTTAGTAAAAATAACGATAAAACGAATGAAAACGAATGCTAAGAAAACTAGACATTGATGTAATTATTATTAATGTCAAAATATCGTAATAAAAAAGTTAAGATTGTGAAGTAAATATTGCAGTAGGTAAGTACTGTTCTAAGTTTGAAGTGTTGTCAAAAAATCTTTACGGATGTTTTATGTGCCATAAGCTCGCTATCTATTAAAGATAATGACAGAATCGTAATCACGTCAATATGTCTACGATATATAATTATGTAGATTCAGAAGTCTTATTATAAGTTTTCTCCGGGAGAATAATTTACACAGGTAAGTTATTGCTCTAAATTGGAGAATTGCATACATGAATTATTTAAAAATTATGAAGATATTTAATAAATCATCTTCATAACACCGTATTTGTCTGAACATATTATAATAATGTGTTCACACAAATTCGGTATATTTTACTATTCGTAGCCAACAAACATTCCGTTTGGGTTAAATTCACAATTTATCTACTTTTTTCAATACATCCCTCTTTAATACTACCATTGCTTAAAGGGCAGATGTTTTATCAAATTAAAATAACTTTTTTAGAATTTCACATAGCAATCATAGAAACTTAATTACCTACAGTTACTCAGATAATTAAATGTTATCCAACGACGATTGGCCAATTTGTCCCCGAACAACACTTAAACGGATGAAGACATTTTCTTTTGACATTTTTAACTTTCTACTATTTTCTGCGACTGTACATAACGATGTTATCAGTATTTTAGCGCAATTTACTTATTCGAATTATGGTGACAGACCGAAAGTTATATTACTTGTTACATAATGTTTTAAATATAAATAAAAAAGCCGTTTTGTACATTATACTGTGTATATGATTGCAATTATGATTTCATGATAGCGTATTCAACAAAGAGAATACGTGACAACCCTGCAATGTGTCAATGACAATAGCAATTAAAACGAAATTAATTACGGGCATTTAGAAATCGTTGTAGCAATTCGTTGCCCATTCAAAACTATTTACCTACCCCGCCCACGCCGCTTGTCCGAATCAAGCTGAAATAGTCTTTATTAGTAGTGAAAATATCTATAAGTCACGCTAAGTGTTCAACCGATTCGTCAGATATCACACTTGCCCCGCGGCGTCACGAGGATACACACCCACGCAATAATCTAATGGTTTAAATTTATTTAAAAATAGTCACAGAAGTTTGAAACATGACATGCTCAGTTTATGGTCTTAATTATCCACACAAATTATGTATAGACACGTAACATTATTATTTTAAGTTAGGGCTAGCAGAATGTCACGCCAGATTAGGGTAATGCTTGAAGCCAATATTTGTTTTGTGTCCGGTTGTAAAATTATCTGGCAATGTCAATATAATATAGACTCTGCCAGTTGCATATCAGATAGCCTTCTATGGACTGTTCCAAGATTTTAAACAATAACTTACAACCCCACACTGGTATTTCTGAATATTGGGTGTAAAATATATGTATATGTTTTCCAGTATCGTCAGAAGAACATCAGTCTGCCTTACAATTTGAACCTTTCCTAACCCTAGGGTCGCTTGTACCTCGCTATTTTAGTTAACCAATGTAGACATTTGAACAACAAACAGTGTGCCCAGTTTCCATATTATATTAGCGGCAACAACTTCCTCAACACTACTCACTTATACTAGAACGTAATTATGCGTGGAGTTATACGAGTTTCGCAAACACGCCGCCATTATCCCTCAGCTTCAGTAACGTTTCTAAGAAGGCTTTAGGTGGTCGCAAATACGCGTATTGTTTGTATGGCAATTTAGACCGAGCTGCTCTCTCGTATATACACAATTATCACAATGTAACCACATTCACTAAAATAAATCTTAATTCCTTCTGAAAAGGACTCTCGAAAGCGATGTGCGAAGGAAGAAAATTTCAAAAGCAACATTAAATTTAATCGCGAATACTGCGCCTGTGCATCTCTTGTGTGTTCACTAAATGTGTTAATTTGAAAACATTTGGAGTACAGGTATTGTGCGCTTATATACCTACTATGCACGTGCAAATTCCTTTGCCTTCGAATGTTAAGAGTCAGTGTTTTTAATTTGGACGAAATCAAACACTTGAGTCATCTTCTCAAACAAGGTTGTCTGAGAAATGATCCAGTCTTATCTCAGGATGGTGTATGTGTTTATGCACCTCGTTTCATCAATAATCGTGTGGTCGAAGTCATGACTGAAAGCGGAAACTATTAAACTTTTGAAATACATAATTCGAGTCTACATTATTTTTTTATATCTGTATTGTTTTAGCCACTTAAATATGTATCTAATTGTTTTATTAATAACTTTGATAATTGAAAATGAAGTGTTTAATTTAGAAGCTGAGATAAAAGACAAGATTGAAAACATTCTGCCGAAAGGAATAAAATATGTAATTTTACATCATTATTAAAAATATCATAGTAGCTTATTAAATAGGTACTATATTCGAATGTCAAAGAAAATTACTGATAATACCGCACTATGCCATGACACAATTGTCGACCAATCAATTCCTGTAGTCTGTATGATAATCTATGACAAAGTGTATATAATATCTTAAAAATTAGATGTCTCGCTTTTACATAATGTACTAAGCGTCAAAATACGAATTTTGTACCAAGGCATGCCTCACTCCGGAGTCACACCCTGATTCCCTATTTTGAGATTAACGCAAATTGTAACTTACATTATATGCAGTTAAAAGTTTTATTATTATAGCGAATGCAATTCTTAATGAATGCAGATGCCTTAGGAAAACAAGACTCACTTCACTTGCCCAAGTAGGTCGCATGTTGGTTAATTGGGCAATGAGATATCTCTTAAAACCGGAGTGTGTGAATGAAGAGAGTGATGAGTCTAGAAGAAGCACTCCAGGTGTGTAAAGATAGACTGATAAAACAATGTATTTGGCACTCGGTGCTTTCTGCCGTCCCCGTATAGGGCCTCAAGAAACGCTGTAGGAATAATAATAAGAATCCTAAAAATATACTTTCAACACATTAATGCTGTCACTGAAGTCTACGATCGGGTACATTCAAAATCAGTATGTCGTGGATAATTTTACTCGGTAAAACTACGTCTGAGCGTTATACATAGGAATATATACATTTTTTCCGCAAAAATAGTATTATCACCATCAACCCGTTTCCGTCCGCAGCTGGACACAGGTCTCTCCAATAGCCACCAATGAAGTCGACGTTTAGCTCGTCGTATACCACTGCCAATAACTTTGCGTATATCATCACAGAAATATAAGAACTGTTAATGTTATGATTTGCATTGTTCACATGAGAATCTCTTAGATTTATGCGCACCTCGCCCCGCCCGTGCGCCGACCACGCGCCTACATGGAAATGGTTTTAACCCCACCCACGCGCGCTATACACGAATTAGTAACAGGCGTTCGTACATATCTCCGTAATGGTTAATAACAACTAATTAGTCCATAATTAATATGAGAGATTATGATTATCATTTCTGTAAATATTCGCCATTATGTTGCATTATCTTTATGAATGTTTATTTATTTATATAAAGCAATACCTGTTTTATATACCTGTATGTATATATAATACCTGTTTTATATATAAATTAGCACTGGTTTTATGGAACCATTTTATAGATAATAGACAATATGGCAGATAAGATACTGCGTTCTAAATCGTCTGCTAAAAACGCATAGACAACAATTGGTTGATATAGATGTTTATGTAGGTATACATTGATGAACTGACACGGGTATAAAAACGTAAAAAAGTGACATCACGCCTTTAATCACCGAAGGAGTAGAGAGAGGAGTGTAGTACACTCTCACGTACTCGAATATAAACTCTCTTTAATTCTTAGGAATTCGCTGTGTACAGGAATATGAAGATATAATTTATACAGTCAATAAATTATTTAAATACATAGTCATCCGTAGTCCATGTTAAGTAGTCAGTTCTAGATTTAGAACCAATAAAACTGTTGGAGTCCTTGTGGCAACCAAAGTTATGATAAACAGAATAGTTTTGCTGTGATGTAATGCAGGCGTGGGTACATATTGCTGTTTAACGGAGCTGAGAGTGAGTTCAGCGCTTACTACCATTAAACCACACAGCGTTTCGTTTCGTTTCGTCGAATTTCCTTAATATTGATGCAACACAGGAACCCCATGTAAGAGTATAATAAACGCAAGATGTAAATACCTAAACTAAGTCGTGGCGTATACAACAAATTAAACTACTGAAATAATTGTAACTAAGTACCTAGGGGAGAGTTGGATAATATCGTGCCCCTAAGAACTTGGGCCTATAATTTTAACTGGCACAGATTCGAAAATACAGTTAAGTGATGGAGAATTTATTTAGCTACACATGCAGCATAAAAAAATATTTAAAAAATTAAACAGAAAGTAGTTATTTGGATATTTAAAAAAAATGGGAGAACGTGGTATTATAGATCTGTTTGATAATATTGTGCAGAAGTTTCATAAAACCGTACCTATAATAATATCGTGAATTTCTATGAGTAACTTAAAATAAATAAATAAAAAACAATTTTAAGTTTAACCAAATCGATATTATTTTCGATGTATCCATCTTCACCATCGTTGCACAACTGAGCGATGGAAATGTTATCCTCACTATCTTCACTGCTGCTGATATATTTCTTTGGCCTAACTTTAGGTCTCTTTTTTCCTTTTGCGAGTTTTGTCTTTTTGTTTTTCAGATAGTCTTTATCCTCACTATTTTTGCTGCTGTTCAAAACTTTCCCTTCAACAGATTTTCCTTTAGTTTGTTTCTTCTCTTTAAAATTCTTATCTTTATCCGTTTTCATTTGCTTTACTTGTCGCTTTCGTTCTTTTTCTTCTAGCTGCTGCTTTATCGGTGTTGATGTCAGAATAATGGAATATTGATTTATAAAACATCTTTGTTTTAATTATTTTTTGTGAGGTAGGGCTTAAAACTTCTAAAATACGTCGTGAAGTACTTGGTGCAACATCATCTTTTCTAATGCTCTCATTTTTGCCTACAGACGGCTTGTATGGCGGTAGTTCCTCAGTCACGAATACACTATCCTGGTTTTGGTTGTTATGTCGTCTAGGAGCGTCAAGTATTGCCCTATGCGTGGAATTAACAAACTAAATCGTTTTATTATATAACCTCAAAATAATACAGTAAAATTAATCGTGTATTCAAATCCATTTGGGGGTTCATTCTACAATATGTAAGCATTGCAATAGAAGTAAACAATATGTTACAATATAAATCCAGAATAACTTATCTCTTGTCAAAAATATTCGCCAAATTATAAGAAACGCCAATAAAAACTTGCACGACGCAATGTTATTCCGCGCTGCTAGGAACAAATTGGCCATGTGCCCGGGGAGGTGTAGGCGCTTAAGGCTATCATATTTAAGCGTTGGGTAGCACTAGAAGTGTTTTGTTTTTGCAATACGTTAATGCGCGGAATTATCAGAC
>DWJK01007117.1:0-10059 GCA_018248815.1 Croniades pieria auraria
TGATATTTAAATTTAAAACGCACTTTTGTAAAGAGGTGCGCGCCATGGATTTGAACCCAGCACCCCCGGAGTGGGAGGCTGAATTCTTAACCACTAGGCTATCACTGCTTCTTCATGTTGATATATACTTATGTGTTATACGTATATAGTTATGGACACTTGCCTTTAATAATTTGTTTTTTCAGAATTATCTGAATTTTCCGTCTCCATCGAAATTAAAGGTTTGGTTTTAAAAAACTTTGGTCACACATACCAATTTCTAGCATACTCACAATTGTTCTACTATTCCATCCTTCGAAAGTCAATTGTTCGCTGTCTTAATTATCAGCTTAATTCAAATAATGTTATGAACCTACGAATAAGTTGTATGTAAGGTATTAATATAACTTTTAGGAGTTCCGTGTAGTACTATACTAAAAACGGCTTAACCTATTTCGATTGGACACACAACCATATACTCACGAACGTTTAGACATGTTTATCAATCTGTTAACGACACTACTTGTATGGTAATTCAAGTATCGGACTGTATTTTAAATTAACTCTTCTATCTAACACGTCGCCTGTACACGTGATTGACGAACTGAATATTGTGACATACATTAAATGCAGACGAATCGTCGCCTCGATCGTACGATATTTTAACGCAGGAACAAAATTGGAGGTACTCAAGTTGAACAAAAGAGTATTACCTAACAAAGGGAAGCATGTTTAAAAAGGTGACATTTTACCATGACGTTGAGCAGCTAACATCCGAATATATTTTTCAACTATGCCAGTTTTTTTTATATCTTTATTAATATCTATATATACCTGTAGGCAAATCGTAACATTTTGTAGACATAATACAGAGATATGTTAGAAGTCTTAAAGCTAGCATCAAAAGATGTGGAAGCTGAAACGTTGGTTGATTTTATAGTTAAAGAGTTTCTGTTCAAGTTACATTAGATGGCGTCAAAGTTTTGTGGAGACAGTAAGGCGAAGGGAGCGACATATGCACAACGTGCTGATGTAATATACAACTGGAAGCCTGGTAGCGTGATAGGGGAATTGTTAATTGCCGTAACCTTATTAAATTATCGACACTAAGCATTGCAAGATCCGAGTCTGTTTATTTAGATTGAGTCATTGATGGTACAATAGGAACGTTGGCACTGTAACAAAACATGTCTCACATCTAAATGGAAGAACGTGCGTAGTCATGTAGTTGGCCGTTTTAGGGATTCGTATATTTTGTGATTCACGGATATGTCATGAGCACATCAACATTCATTATATCAGGAAAGAAGCATGTCGGGTTGCGATCTCACGAGCGCGGGTGTGCGGCGCCAGCGTCGTCGCCGTCGGTTGCAGTTCTGTCACGCGGGGACGACACGGCCCGAATGTGGCGGCTCGCATATTAGCTCGTAGCGAATTCTCACGTCGACAGCGGTTAGCGCGAACCGCACCGTTAATCAATCGCGTACCGTGGGAGAGGCGGCAGCCACGTGCGACCGCGCTGCCGCCCCGCCGCGCATGCGCAGGAGCTCCATGCCATGCACGTCCTTACCACCCTGCCTATTTGTTATGTTTTCTTATGTCTTCGATACAAGGGACTACAACGTTGTCCTGGCATTTGTCAGCCTCCATTCTTAACGGTTTCATAATACTGGTTTTTCAGGTAGATATCGTTTTGATGAACGCTTCTACTCGTAAGTCCTGCGGAACGACGATTCGCAGGCACAGGCGCAGGCGCAGGCGCATTCTGTGCAGGCGCGAAATACGAAACAATGGCGGTTTAAAATACAATGAGTGCGACCTAAAATACATAACTTCAACGACATTCCCCTCACGACCGCGCGCTTACCTTTTTCGACTATTTTGTTCGTGGCTTCGGCGTAGGAGAGGGAGCCGATCACGAGCGGCCTCTCCTTATTAATAACGTGGTTTGAATTGGAAATTCTGTTCCGAAATGATAACTGAACGTCCTCTGCCGTTGCACCCACGTATCATTAAAAATTACCTAGTAGGGTATCTGTACGCATTTCCCTTCCCTTGGCATTCATCGCGGCGCCGAACATCTCGAGCATATTAGATGCGGTCGTGATCGAGCGAGCGGCGCTGGACGCGATGAGCACTAATTGCTGTTCGCAATTCAGCGTGACGGCGCGGAAACACGACCGCGGCCGTGGCCGGCACATCCCTAGCCTAATTGTCGCGGTCGCAGCCGCTTAGCATACATTACAATGGAAATCACCCATTCGGCCGATGTCTTACTTCCCACCGCTAAGAATCGTGCGAGCCCCGCTCGAAATATGCCTTACCTCCTTGAAATTAGATCGTTATTGAAATGTCCGACCTCAGGGTTGTTATGTCGTCAGAGTTGGAGGACAGTATTCAGCAAGTGGATAGGCAAATTGTCTAATTAGTGTTGTGGTCAGTGAGAGCCGCATAGTGTCTTAATAAGAATTATATGCAAATCCCAATTCCAGGCGACGTATACGGCGTATTGTTGTGTCGTAGCGGTGCCGCGCGGTGATTACGAGCCGTGTGTATTGCCTCCTCGTCGCCGACCGTTGTTCTATGGCTTGTTTTAAGGTTGTTTGAGGTCGCTACGTATGTATTGGTGTACATGTCTTTGTTATGTCATTTTTGTGATAATCGTCATTGCAGAAAATGTTGTAACAGTAACGTTCCCAAACATTTAAGATGTCAACACATTATTGATTCTTAAGAGATCTTTAAGCCATATCAGATTTTCAGTTCTTTTGTTACTAGAAAAATTTGCTTAGTAAAGGTGACAACACTAAAGATGATTCGAGAAAGCGCCTAGCGCGTATCTGGATAGAACTGTCCATCCGTAGCTTCTTCAGCTTGCAAATCATCATACTCATAAAAGTTTACATTTTATGCCGTCAATGTGGTAGTAAAGGACCGGGTCTCGAGTCGGAGTCAGTCCGCTTCCTGCCGGGAGCGGCATTGTGTCCTCCGTTATCTCGCCATCCCGCCATCCCGCACCGGAAACGCAGCTTTACGTGACGTCACGTCACCTGCTCGCGCACTGCATACGATCTCACCATTTTTGTTCCTAACTCACATGGTTCGAGTTATAAAGATAAAGAGTCGTTTTAATTTCCTTATCGGTTGCGTGAGCGAGACCCGAGGCCTTGAATTTTTATTTCTTTAACACTAACATTTACGGGTTATACATAGTTAAATGTGTAACTGCAAAAACGATCCTGAGTTCCATCGACGGCTTGGACTATTTCGTTTCTTTAACGTGAGGCTCCCAGGGGTTCCCACCATGTTGTTTGGATTTGTGCCTGGTGTAAGGCACAAATCCAAACAACATGATGGGAACCCCTCTCATCCATGATGGTATATATAACTTAATTAGTGAAACGTGGGAGTGTACTAATCTACTCTGCCTAGCGCTTTGGGCGTTTGCTACGAACAATGTAAGACGGTAAGAAATAACATAACATCGCGCCTGTAATCGCCGAAGGAAACGTGGGAGTGTACTACACTCTCACGTTTCACCACTTACGTTTACGTCAAAGGGAGTAGGTGACGAGTCTATTGCCATACACTGGGTACAGATTCAGCCTCCGAGTCACTAATGGAAATTTTAAATTAGATAAATCCAATAGTACCCGACCCGGGATTTGAACTTAGGACCGCCCGATCGGCATTCGTGCTTGCAACCACTCGACCAACGAGGCAGTCAATGATGAAACACATCGAGCGGAAACCTGCACACTTTAGATCTCCATAATGTTTTTTAAGTAATTTGCAGTTGTTTGTTGCATAAGTAGTTTGCTAATTTATGCTTCATGTTATTGTCACTGCTGACGTCTTGCGGTACTCGGAATTCTCCGGCAGTCGACGAAAGTGAACAAGAAGTTTTCATTATCAAAATTCAGTAGCGCGGTTGATTACTCGAGCCTCTTGGATTAATGCGGTTTTTGTTTAGCACTGCGGTTTTCAGATCCGCAGTATTTCGCAGTTTGTTATGCGTGACGCATGCTTCGGAGACTCATCGTCCGCGATTTTGCTCAGGATCGCATTCCTACAGCTAATGCGTTTTTATTAGAGATCGGATCGATATGGGTTTGATACTTAGGGGACTGGAAGCTTTATATTGTAACAAGGGACTTCCCACATACGAATTCTTGTTTTAAGCGAATTCTAAATATCCACGATAATTTCAAATGTTCTCGTTTCATATCCGATGTTTAATGGTTTCTTTCATTTGGTGGTAATAGTAAAGATTTGTCTGAATTCTTTATTAATATCTTTGTCACACTACCATGTAACCCTGTGGTAAAAAGTACTTCCCATGATCTCCTCGAAGGTTGACGTGGAGGCAGCGACACGTCGCGCGAGTGCGTGCGCTCGGGACGCGCCTACAACGACTGACTGGTCTTGAGCCTCCATATTTTCACAAATTGAGCTCTACATTGAGCCTCTATTAAGCCTCTATATTTTTATTTATGTTTCTCTGTTGACTGGGAACTTTTTTTAAATTGGAATAAAAATCTGCGCTATATGGCTATTGGATTCAGCCACGTTTTTTTATTGTTCTATTATTGAACAAGGGTCTCCACTTATAATGACAAACATTAAGGCCATAGCCTGCCACGCTGGCCAAATGGGATTTGGCAGATTTCGCACGACGACCGAAGACAAATATCTCGAAAATGTTTTATTATTACATCTTCAGGATAGGTCTTTTACGGAATACGTGGAAAACAGGGCAATATGAAGTAATTGAAAAATTCTCAAGTATTCTGAGTAGTTGCGCCGCGTCGGAGGCGAGTTGGGGCGCACGTAGCGGACGTGGTTTCCTGGCGACGCTGCCGGCTCCTCGGCTCTGGGAATAGGTTTACAATCTCTCTATGAGAATAATTATTGAAGAACACAAATAATAATACGAAAACTAACGAGCCAAAAGCAGAAGGAACGTTTAAACTACCTCTATTAAAATAATTTTTTGACGAACTACAAATATGAATAGATACAAAAATAAAGAAACTTTATTCAGAATGTTGATATATGTACATTTTAAATAATTTCTTAAGTAATTAATTATCAATGCTTTTTATGTTAATCGATTGACGGCTGAATCTGAAAAGTGACAAGTTATCTATGAGTATTTTTGAATATAGGAGTTATTTAAAAATGAATGATTACTTGTTCAGATGTATTTATATTACAGTCCCATGTGTGGTCTGAATATCCTGAATCTGCTGTTGTTATTGACATTCTGTGTCATTCCACAGCTGGACATAGCCTACACTAATGACCGCCATCGCACACTGTCCTAGAGTCGCTGACACTAAATCAATAACACTAGGATAAATCTTCGTAGACATTATTAGCATAACAGACTGTTTATCAGTACCTAATCAATGATTAATGCCGCTAAGAGACATGCGCAAGCGCAAGTCCAACCGAGGTATTACTTCAATATGTCTATTTTACAAATTCCCAGAGTATATTACGAGTTTGCCAGCGCTTGTGGTCCGATGCTATCTGGTGTGAAGCCAATTGTCGATGCGAGTCTTTGCCAAGTAGCACCACGGCTTCGGACTACGGCTAACTCAGCTCATGTAAATTGCTATTATTGGTAACTGACTAATATAATATATACCTAAGCTGAACTTTGAAAAGTATCAATGTGTTGAAAATGATGTCGCGTTTGAAGAAGCCAGGCACAAAGTAAATGTCAACACATGTCGCGGTAATTGTTGACAAACGTAGCATTTTAACTATAATATTTTTGAATATATAATTACCCATGGGTATACCTAACAACCCACATATAAAATGTACAAATCTGCGACAGTTCACCTTGATTAGATATCTGAGGAGCCGTTAGCCAGCCTATACGCGGCATAAAAACAAGTCGGATACAACGGCCACCTGGGGCTGCATTAGCATTGTATTGTAATGTATAAATGTAAAGCGTCGCGGGCCCGCAGTTAAGCGCAAAAAATCTGATCCGAACGCACTTCCAAGGCGATGGACGCAAATTAATGAATTATTTAGGCCTTCCGCTCGCGTGGTCCTGCGCTAACTTCTCATGATGTTTTGTTTAACTACTGCATTACAATTTATGTGTGATAATTAGAGTTACTTGTATTCTCTCCAATTTCGGTTGTCCCAGATGTTTACCTGAGTTAAAGCTGCGGAACTCCATCAAGACAACTTTTAGACGGTAAAATTATTCCTTACGAACACTTAAAATATATATGATTTAATTAGATGTAAATACATGATACATATACATGCGTGCCACATCCTAGGCCCCATTTCGCTTCCCATCAGGTGAGATTGCAGTCAAATCATAAGCCATCTCTGACTCCAATATAATAATAATAATAAATTTATTTATTGCCACATAATAACAAATTACACTAAAACATAAAAAAAATACAAATTACAGAGGAGAAGAAAAAACAAGTTTAACAAGAGCATAAAATACAAATAATTAAAAAAAAAAACAAAAAGGTAGATAAAAAAACTCATCTAGATATTTTTTGCATTTCATCATCATCATCATCATCAGCCTGCTCCCGTCCAGTGCTGGACATAGGCCTCTCCAATGGCACGCCACTGAGCTCGATCTTCTGCTCTTCACATCCAACCACTGCCAGCTACTTTGCGTATATGGGCAAATGGAGGTGTCTCAGTATAATCTGACATGGGATCATAACCCCATGCAGTACTGTTTTTCAGACACTTATATATAAGTTCATTAAGATTTAGGTTTATAAATTCGGTGATTTTAAAGCAAAACGTACACAAGACCACGTCCGCCTATGTATAGTTATGTGTGTATGTGTGTTACTGGACCAGTCAAACCACCTTTTTCATTTTTTTCAATCACATCACCAGTTACCAGTTAAACTGCCTTTGAAATACGATATTATTAGTAGGTACATATATATACTCGTATGTAAAATATTCTCTGTCTACACCATAGAGAACTTAGCAAGATGATATAATAAAATATATAATATGCTGGATATAACTATAGAAATCCATTTATATCATTGCTGGAAGAACAGTTATCAATTCAAAAATATACTTAAAACTGGGCCAATTTTATTCAGCGTAAATTCTTTTCGGTTCCTATTATTGCATTTTCTATCGCGATTTAAGTTTGTAATTTTTTCAGCTACGGGTTTTTAATACCAACGGGGATAAGGCTTACTTAAAGTTAATGCTGAGAACATTGACTTAAATAAATTACATAAAAGAACATGGATCCGCTCATTGAATGAGTTGAAAGAAGAATGACGGAAATAGCACATCTGAAACTCTCTGAGGGCTGCGTTACATTACGATCGATCTACCATCTTAATACCACCACCACCGTCAATATCAATATTACATGTTGCAAATTTAAATATTTCATCACAACAGGTAGCCATTGATTGTTGTGCTTTTTTCCCTTGACAAAACAACTTTAAACGTAGGCATACAATTTTATTCCTATTTCAAAATGACTTTCTTGTCAACAAAGAATCGTAAACAAAAAATTGTTGATTCATTCACATTATATAAAAAGGGCAACAGAATATTTAAGTGTGAACGTGAGTTTATTTAGTGGCAATTGTAATACATTTAAATAAATACATGTTGATACAGTCGCCGTCGCCCGCTGGCCATTACTATGGATCTATTAAATACTGTTTATCAGCAACAGTACACTTGGTCACCCAAAAAATTTGAGTCGCTTGATGGTGGAGTTTGAGCCTTATCTTTGGGCGGTAAAGTTCATTTTGGGTCGGTTCAAGGTTAGATGGGTGATGTATTTCGAGTCCGAGGTGAGCAATGATTGACGTGAACGCTCACATCTGAATAATGGCGATGCTGGCGTAACGTTTCCATGAATCGCATGAATATCTCATGTTCCATGTTGCCAACTCTCATTCATTTTTTATTGTAATAAACACATGGCTACTTACTGCACTACATTTTTGTTCATGAGTATAAGTACAGACATTGCTAATTCGGCTCTTTGTAGATCAAACCGTGTTATATAGTTGTATGTACACATTTGTTACACAGCTGGTTTTTATTAGAAAGATCTCCTGTCATTGTTAGATTTCGCTGCTGATGCTGCTGCTACTCCAGACTTCAGGTGTAGCCTGAAGAATAGGATTACAGTTCTACTTTCTTATTTGTTTTACTTTTTCATTGTTCAGATTTAAATTATATAGAATGAAACTATTGTAGATAAGATAACAAAATCTGTTTTCATGGGTAACTTGGTTTAAGGACATTTAGGAATTTCTAGGTAAGGACAAGTACAAATCACTTAATATGAGTATGACTTACTAGCAGGAGGAGTAAGAAATTTTAGGACCAACTAACCTATTTCATTTACATGAGAAAACAAGAGAAAACAATTATATTGGATTTAACAAAAACTTTGTATATCAAAGAAAAAACACGTCAGGTCCTATATTTGGCTCTCAGTATCCTTCGCGTGTTACGTACGGGACCTTTGTGATGGTGTTATATAATAATATTGGACCTTGAATAAGTTCTCGATGTTTTTTAAAAGATGGCGTAGCGGCACTCTGTGGATTGAATTTCGTATGGTAACGCATTAGCAAGAAAGAACTATATGTGACCCCAAATTTTAGTAGATGTAGTTTACCACAGTGTCAATCACCTGTTAATTTACTGATTGTGAACATGACTACTTTTGTGCCAAAAGAAGTGTTTTTGCGGCGAATTTTATTGCACTGTTTTAATCAAAAGAAATCTGCAGCTGAAGCACACAGAATTCTTGTTGACACATATGGTGACAACGCTCTGTCGAATACGACATGCAGAGACTGGTTTAGGCGCTTTAAAAATAATGACTTGGACTTTAAAGATAAAAAACGTTCTGAGGAATTACGTACTGGAGGCATTGCTTGACGAAGATTCATGTCAGACGTTAGTAGAACTTGGAAAAACATTGCAAGTAGATGCGTTGACAGTTTCAAAACGTTTAAAAGCGTTAGGACTGACACAAAATCAAGGACACTGGGTGCCGTATGAGTTGAAGCCGAGAGACGTTGAACTACCTTTTCTCATGTGTGAATTATTGCTTCAACGGCAGAAAGAAAACGTTTTTTGCACCGTATTATCACTGTAGATGAAAAGTAGATTCACTATGACAATTCATAGCGTAAAAAATCGTGGGATAAACCGGTTCACGCATCGACATCGTCTCCAAAACCAAATATAAATGGTTCGAAGCTTCTACTCTCCATTTCCTGGGATAAGCAGACCGTAATTTATTATGACCTGTTTAAATCCAATTAAACTATCACGGGAGCTCGCTATCGACTTCAACTGATGCGCTTGAGCCGATCTCTGTAAGAATAACGGCCACTATACTAGCAGAGACACGACAAAGTGATTTTGTTACGTGACAATGCTCGGCCACATGTAGCAAAAGTAGTCAAAACTTACCTGGAAACACTTCAATGGGAAGTTGTACCTCACCCGCCGTATACATCAGACATAGCCCCCTCCAACCAGTTGTTTCGGTCGATGGCGCATGGTTTGAGTGAGCAGCGCTTCCGTTCTTTCGAAGAAACCGAAAAATGGGTTTATTCATGGATTGCTTCAAAAGATGAATCGTTATTTCGTCAGGGGATTCAATTACTGCCAGAAGATGGGAGAAAGTGGTCTCTAATGATGGACAATACTTTGTGTAAAGTGACTGTACGCGTTATATTTTACATATTTCTTTTTTAACAAAAAAAACAACAAGAACTTATTTAAGGTCCAATATAATAGATTATTATAAATGGCAGCGTTTCGCATTTATTGTCTTATCATAGTTAATTCCAAGTTTAAACACTTGGATGTTTTGTCGTTATCTACTATTATATGTGTGGGTTTAGTGTTATCGTCTGTTTGGTTTATTGTAACTTCAGACTAGTATACATGTGTTAAAATATATAGTTGTTTTACGACTGCCGATCAGGAGGTTCTGGGTTAAAATACCGGGTCGGGTACTATTGGATTGTTCTAATTTAGAATTTCCAGTAGTAACTCGGAGGCTGG
>DWJK01007118.1:0-10059 GCA_018248815.1 Croniades pieria auraria
CTACCTTGTGGGACGCCATAAGATAGGGGTAAATCGGAACTCACAAAGTTATCAATTTTTACACGCTGTTTGCGATCCCTTAAGTAACTACGAAAAATCTCAAGAACAAGCCCGCGCACACCAATGTAATTTAACTTTCTTAGAAGGATGGGGATAGAGACGGTATCAAATGCCTTAGATAGATCCAGGAATTAGCAGACAGTTTTTAATTTTGAATTAAAATTATTAATAACAGTGTTTGTTAGGTCCAGTACCGAGTCCTCGGTCGATTTTCCATTTCGAAAGCCGTACTGATTGTCAGACAGGATATTAAACGTATTAATAATATTTATTAACAGGATTATTTAATATTTAAACGATGATGTATTTTAAATGGAAATTTTATTTCTTTTCTGTTTTGTAAACTAAAAAAATATTTTCGTGCATAATATATATATAGTGATTATTATGCCAAAGAACAACTTTCCAACATCCTTTGGAATATGATGACTGACACAATACCAGCAGCAGCACAGTGAGGGTTCACTGAAAACAGTTACCCCATGTATGGTTTATTGAACCAGGGCTGACGCAAATGGATGTTTTATTGCTAGGGCTGCCTCGTAACACGTGTTGTCATTTATTTTAGTGGTGAACAAAATTACTTTCCGAGGCTACTGCGAGGCGGCGTGGGTGTTCGGATCATCCGTAACTATGTAACATCGGGAGCGATAGAAACTTCTGAAAGGTTCTATCGTCTCCGATTTATAAGACAATCTGTAAAGCTGGCGGAACCCATTTGGGCTTTTGTTAAATATCCCGGATTTTCTGTATGTTAATTAGAAAGTAATTTTCATATAACATTATACATAAAAACTTGAGACAAGTCATCAATTCGTTAACTGGTTTGAAGGAGATAGATATACTTTTACGTTTTATTTGAAGGGAAGTAGTTAAATAAAAACGATATTTTTTTTATTTTTCCTTTCGGAATTGGTAATGTAAGACTAAAACATTCGTGCAAATTGTTATAATCTTAAATGGAAATGGTTTGAATTTTTAATTTAACTGAATGTGTTAAACTGTCAATGATTAAAGTATACGAGTTTATTGAGGCTGAAAAGTAGGGTATTTAAATATGTTAAAACTTTAAAATGTATCGTCACACTAGTAGATACGTAAACACAGACACAATTTATATGCACACACATACGTAGACACATTTTGTAAGTATAACTATTTGTTTCAACGTTTCGTGTCCAGCTGTAAAAAACGTATTGTTCGGAATATAGTTTGTTAAAATTTACGGAAACAAAATAACAGGTGACGGACCTGCTCCAATAAAATGTATGTAATTGGCTGATTTCGAATTGGCTGATATTATTGCTTACAGGCAGTTACTAGCATTTTTCTAAAGAGTAGGGTGCTAGGGTAAGAGTTGGGTACTATTGGATTTTCTAATTTAGAATTTCCAGTAGTGACTCGGAGTCTGGATCTGTGTGTTTATAGCACTGTATCTATACTTTACATACATTTATATATATTTATATATCGTCGCTTGATATACATATATATATTTACATATAGTTTGTATGTATATGGGTCACTGTCCGGTACAGCATAAATTAATGCAGTCTCAAGTCCAGTATTGAACAAAAGTACTCCTGCTCTGTTGTGGCACAGTTGATCAAAGGCACCCTTTACACATCGCATTGTATTGGCAATAATAGCTTCTGCGGTTAGAACAATTATCAACGCAAAGAACTGTTACAGCGCTGTAATACATGATTAGCAGAACGGACTGTTCGATCCGAGGACAATACGGGGTAGTGTTTGCGTTGTTAGCGGTAGTTAGATTACTATAACTCATATTGTATAAATGTATTAATACAAAGCAATGTATTATCTATAGATAATGTATGAGGTTCTCTATGATTTATTAGAGTTTTTCTGTCATTTATTATATTATTGTTCAGGAAAGAGGACTATCTAATCTATAGAAGTACAAAGCGAAAGATAGATTTCATTCATATTCATGTTTAAAAAAAATTCCACATCTAATATGAAGAGTTTGATTGACTTGACATGAAGTAGATATACCGACTCGTACCATATACTTAACATGTTTTTACAAATCTAAGTCTTTTAACATGCTATATTCAAAGTAATTCCACGGCTTTTGTGATATGTCCATTGTAGAGCAATATTCGTCATTTGGTATACTGTTATAATAACCATAACAGTCGAATTTATGGATTATTGTGACATTATGATAATGATACTTTAATAATAATGGATCATACCTACAACAATACCTTTGTTAGTTCCGTACGAGAACCATTTGTTGTTCAGTGTTGTATTGACACGGGGCACGAGTGTCACGAGCGTTGTGTTCATAATGATGATGGTTAGCAGTGTTCAGTAATGAATGTTCTTCTTGATCGACCTATTTGTCATTCCACTGTTGGAATATGGGTCTCCTTTCATATTGAGAGGGTTAAGGCCATAGTCTGCCACGCTGGTCAAGTGCGGGTTAGCAGACTTCACACACCTTAGAATTTTTATTTTCATAAATTCCTTTGTGTGCTGGTTGTCTCACGATGTTTTCCTTCACCGTTAGCAAGTGATATTAAATTTAAACGCACTTTTGTAAAGAGGTGCGCGCCATAGATTTGAACCACGTTCCGAGGGTGCTGCCCTCGGAGTGAGAGGCTGACTTATTTAACCACTAGGCTATCACTGCTGTTTTCTTGCATGTTTTTATTTGTTAAATGATTTTCAGCCGTAATTAAGGTACTGCTTATTGAGGTAATTTATTCCGTAATAATATAATCGGCTCGTTAGGAGTTAATACGGCTGTTGCTACCGAACACTGCTGAATTTTGTTATGTTCAAATGTTATATATAAATATCCACACGAAGTTTAACGAGCGTTTACATCTTAAATGATTTCTCTTTGGGTTACTTTCAGTGACGTTAAATTGTATTACATATGATTTATTTTTGGTTATAATTTTCATTTTTACATTATGGTTTCAATCTTAATTTGATATTTTTGATCTGTTCCTTACATAATTCTTACCGAATCTCTATTTGTGATAATGGGTTATTCGAATTGGCTGATATTATTCCTTATAGGTAGTTACTGGCATTTTCTAAAGAGTAGGGTGCTAGGGTAAGAGTTGGGTGCTATTAGATTTTTCTAATTTACAATTTCTAGTAGTGACTCCGAGTCTCGATCTGTGCCCGGTTTATGGCAATAGGCTCACAGCCTATTTCATGGGACTTAAACGTAACTGGTGAAACGTGGAGTGTACTACACTCCTCTGCTTAGCCCTTTGGCGATTACATGCGTGATGTTACGTTAGTAAGATACTAGTTGGAATAGGAAACGTGCAGAAGTAGTTGCACTATTTGTCAGCGGCGAAACAAATGAATATGGCAGCCAAGTCTTTGAGGTAAAATTTTTATTCGCGCGCTGACCGAGTTAGGCATTTTTGCAATTTCATTGTTATAAGCTTAGATGTTTGAGTTGAGATTTCCACTTAATATAAATTCTATGGCTGTAATAAATGACTCAAGTTAGCGGTGTACCGTATCTTTCTTGATAATAAACTCGGCTTAATTCTGCTGAGCGCAGCCGCCCGGGAAAATAGAGTAAAACGCTTCATCAAATTAATAAGCAATCGTGTTATAACAGCAACACGCAAACGACCGCCATCTTGTTTCTGGCATCTTGTTATTATATCATAAGCGCTGTAATAGTTTGTGTTCATTAGTAAATTACAACTGTAAATGTCAATTTATAATCGATATTTTTGGTATATGCTTATAAATATATACATGAAATTCTCTGCTGCTAATGCCCGTAACATCCTGAAAGATAGAGAAGCCGAGTAGAGAATATGTGTATATGTAGAACGTGGGAGTTTTAGAAAGGGCATGACGAAGTGTTCCTGGAACTCGAGTAATATTCCCACTATTCTTTAAAATTGCATTCTTAATTTATTCTGTACTGGTTTTTTGGATACATTAGAAGTTATAACACTGTATTTGACATTTTATCTTTGAGTGTAGGTCTAAAAAAACATTCCGCCCTTCGGTTTGTCTACAACAAAAAATATTTTTGTCTTGATTTACCACAGAATCCTTCAATGGAATCCGTCAATCTCAAGGTTTACTTTGTGGGAGATGAAAAACAAACGAGAATAACGATCAAATTCGCGCCAATTTATTTCCTGCTGTGAAAAAATATTTCAACTTGTTTTTTTAAATTCAGATGTAAATCGTTGAAATTACCGAATGCTACACAGCCGTTATTTGGCTGTATAAGTGTAAAACGTATTATAATCTTTATTAAGCTTTATATAGTTCCATTGCTGATCAGAAATCTCCACTCAATGAGAATGGTTAGGACCATAGACTACCATGTTTTTTAAGTGCGGAATGAAGACGTAATAGGTTTTGAAGACTATTATGGAATATGCGAAACGTTAGCTAACAATGGTTTCCTTCCTAATTAACACAAAGGATATTAAAAACCGCAGATACTCGTAATTACGTAACTATAAGTTTGTGACGAAAGGAAAAAAAAATTTTTTTTTTAAATTGATCTTTTTATAGTTTTTATCATATTCAAACATTTTTCATATATTTATGTAAGTCATATGTGTATAAAAAACAGCCCAAAACTGAGAGGATATACAAAGAACCGTAATAAGCTGAGAAGATTATAAATTTACACATTCAAATTATGAAGACAATTTATGATTTAAGTTCCTGACGCTTGGCGGGTGTCGGGTAGACGCGCTCGTTAATAACAAGTCGCTTCAAGAATTCTTTGTAATTTCTGTAACAAACAATAAATTATCATATACATAATTTCATCAAGTTAATACAAAAACCTCTTTGTTGTATACAAAAAGTCATTATTTCTATCGAGATAATACTAAGCGTGTTTTAGGTTCGTTCATGTTTTTCCACATAAAATTGTACAATGTTTGGTGTGAGGTTTAAAACCTTGAGCTTTTAAATGCTGTATTTTAAAAATACTATTGGCAATAATTTTTTGGGTCAGCGATAAATATATGCCGCAAGCACGCGAAGGAGACAGAGCATACTTCAAAGTAGTTTTGATCCCTTAGTGATCCCTCAGGCCGTTTGAATAGAATTCAAACCTCATAAAGGTGACCACATGGTCGATGAGCTTACAATTAAATTGAAAGTATTAGCATAAACAAAAACCAGACATTCCAAGTATTTACCGACGAAAATCCTTAAAGTTTTTACCAGCGAGTAAGAAAAGTCGTTAAAAGTGTTTAGCAGGGAAGTGAAAAGAGACTGACATTCAAATTATTTAGGAGGCAGAAAAAAATCTGACAATTAAAGTATTTAGAAGTGCGGTAAAAATACTAGCGTTCAAAGTATTTAGCAGAAGAAAAAAAGTCGCTTTCGAATTATTTAAGTACCAGGAAAAAAACTGACGCTCAAAGTAATCAGTAGTGCGATAAAAATATAATGCGGAAAACAAATATTAATATAAGTATGTATTTATATTTACATATGTAATTTAACTGCCGTTTGGTTATAACAACGCAAGCTCTCTTGATGCCTACTATGGGATCAGATGGCCGGGTGTGGAGATGTCCCAAGATATTACTATTAACACTGAAGTTCAAAGTATGAAGAAAATCTCTGATAAAGTTATTGAGTAGCAAGAAAATGGGCATATACAGGGCATGTTTTTGATTAGTACATATAATTTTTATTAAGTTTTTTATCTAACGACCTATTTTTTCTTTAGCTCCATATTTTTTTTTTAGCGTGTTAGTTAAATATTAAGACGTAACGCATATAACATTCAGTCTATTAATAGCTCAAGTAAGTGTTTATGCGTAATTGCGAGCAATTGCGTCAACAGTTTAAATGGCCCTGTACAGTGTGCGTATTTAGAACTATACAGGGCGATGTTAAAGTGTAATAGAAATATTAAGTGTATATTATGGAAAAATTGTTTTGAATTGATTGTATTTTATCTATGAAGCCTAATACCTACACTCATTTATTAACATTCAGTGCCAGTGTTTAAATTTTTTTATTCTTGTAGTGGACATAATATAGCGTATATTATTCAGTAATATAAAGTTAATTATTATACTTTTAATTTGCACGATTCGTTTTCCGAATACACATTTATTAGTCCAATTTTCTTTTTAATACGTTTTTTTTTTGTTTTTTAATAGAACGTTTTTTAACGATTTTTTCACACACTTAACTGTTCCTATCGCGTTATACATGCTGAGGTAGTGTTTCCACCTGTCAAAACTTAATGTCTTAGCATTAGCACCCATTTTATACGGAACTCTTAAGTTGTGCACAAAAATGTCTTATTCTAATTTAGTCACAAACCAATAGGTTTTTGTCCGGTGTTAATGTCTTATTACGCAGACCCGTTTAAAATTAACCTGATTGGAATCAACGAATCTGGCTGCTCTCAGCTGACATAAACTAAGTTGAATATGTTCATATACTCTCTAAAATATTTAATACTCCAATGCCTACATTAATAAAAAAGGAAAATCACGTCTATAATCCCCGAAGGGGTAGGCAGAGGAGTCTAGTATATTCTCACGTTTCACCAGTTACGTTTAAGACTCCGAGTCCTTACTAGAAATGCTAAATTAGAAAAATCCAATAGTAACCGACTCGGGATTTGAACCTAGGACCTCCCGATCGGCAGTCGCGCTTGCAACCACTCGACCAACGAGGCAGTCAGTAATAACTTATTTTACATGTAAAAATCACGCTGGCATGTAATTGACCCTTTATTTACTTACAAATTAATTTGTAGAATTGTTCTTAGAGAATGGACAGATAAAAACTTAAAAGTATCTTTATTTAAATCGCTTCAAAATGTTGTTTCCATTTTGAAATCTTCGCAAATGTTCCGACAAAATAAGATTGCTTTAACAAGAAATACTACTTTCCGTTACCCGATTTTCCGTTGAACTTGTGCGCGCGACAGCTAAAGGTCGCGGTTTGATTATGTGATAGAGAAAAACTTGGAGAATTCTCCATTCTCATTTCTCGAAATTCGTATCTCGCTGATGCTGATAAATCTTTGAAAGGCACAAAACAATATTGTCTGATACCGCTCGGTTTTCACATAAAAAATTGAAAAGCTTTTTCCTTTTCAAAATATCACTGCAACTCGTCCAACCATCCTGTATACGTAGAACATTTAGATATTTTAAAAAATACATAAGGGTATTTTTTAAATATTTAATAGATTGTACGATGTGATAGGTTTGTTGCAAATTATATTTTAGGTGTGGTATGTCCGCTGTGTTATATTTGTAACAATGTCTCAACTACACATGTATAATAAAGCAGTTAGGGGAAAAATGTACATGATATATGTTTTTAAAGTCGTTTCTCCCTATTTACGGGCAAATAATCCTTCCTTGAAGTTGAGCACATACGAATTTATATCAGTAACGTCGATAATGGTTATATATGACACCTAAAGCCAGTCAGTTAATCAAATATATACACAGAGTTTTAAAGTAGCAACATCTATTATAATAAAATAAAGTATTACCGTATTAGCGTTAAATATAATTTAAAACTATTAAATTTCAATTTGATTTTTATCATTCTGTTTTACGAAGGAAAGGTTCAAGAAAACTATAGCCTTATCCCTGTTTTCTCTGAGAAAATACCGCTGACCAATAGTGGTAATAAAAGGCCTAATGATGTTGATTACAATAACTATTCAAAAACATAAGTGTCTGTTAGTTTGTGCGGACAGAAAGCAATGTTACACCCTTTATGAACAAGCCTCTGTTCTTAAAATATTACATTTTGACTAACAACTCAGGTGGGTCGCTACGTCGCTTGCTACAGTCCGTGTAGCATTTTTGTCACGCAATCTATTGTTATACATCAAATGTACCGAGCGAACGCGCTTGATATTCTCTGGAAATTTTTCACTTCGTTACATCTATAGCTCCTTGACTTTATTTTTGGAACGTACTACATTTATGTATAGCAAGACACCCAGCAGCAAGTTTAATGTAGAACAGTTACATCATATCAGGGTCTTGACTGACAATGGCCTGAACCCTTTTCATTCCGAGAGGAGACCCGTGTCCAACAGTGGAACAATAAAAGGGCTGAACATGGTGACGTCATATAAATTAGTCTATAGAATATTTCTTCTGTTTTCTATTTATAAAGGGTAAATAAATAAATCGCGTGTTCACTGGATTAATATATGTGGTACATTAATTCTATAATTCTGAATGTTATTGTACAGAGTGCTGTAATTTGAGCTGGATCAAGATTAGTAGAATTCTAATATATACTAAGCAATGGTGTTCACACTTTTGCGTTTTATTTCGACCACGACTTCGCATGCTTTGGAACACTGACTTCTATAACTTCTTTGGGTATTATACTCTTTCTTTAGAAGGTTTAGTACAATATGTCTTTAAAGAACAATTTGGATTAATATTAAGTGGCAGTAACATATACCGAATATAATGGTTGAATCAATAATGTTCTAAAAATAGAAAAAGTATATGAAAGGGAACTGGAATGTAACTAATCAAGTCATCATGACGTCATCGTCGTTATCTTCATTATCAGCGCGTCTACTGGACATAGGTCTTTCTAATAGCACGCTACTGCGCTCGATCTTCAACTCTTCGTATCCATCCACTTTGGGTATATCGTCACTCCACCAGCTGGAGTGTCTCCTACACTACGTTTGCCAAGGTGCGGTCTCCATTTCAGAACACGTATACTCCAACGGTTATCGGTTCTGTGACAGATGTGACTAGCCTAAAGTGACTAAATAATCCTGAAAATGTTTATATGTTCAATGTATACATGTAAGTAATTTTTTGCTTTATTCTACGCAAGGGAAAAATTAAGCATGTGTTATGACGTGGGATACTGTCCACAGTATTGTCTTTAATGTTGACTCATAAAGTGCTGTCTAATTATACGTTTCGATATTAATGTATGGCTTATCATTATGTGGTATGTCGTATCATACAGTTTGCAATTCGACCTAAATCGTTTTTTAATATGGCGGTAGAACAGACGGTGACAATTCTTTTTAATATATTTCTGGAATATTTATGTTTGGCGAGTTGTGTTTAGAAACTTGAACTATATTTTGGGTTTAAAATTACACCATTTTCATGCAAAAAACTGCGGTTTTAAAGGCTATGACGTGTTCGCATTGTATTAAAAGTAGCGAGGCGGTAGGGCGGCTACAAGATCAACTTTAGGCGGGACCGTCCTAATGTCTGTTGTTCGTAATAAGTTTGGCATGGCATGTCGTGTTATGTTTTGTAACTACGATTATTTAGAGATCTGAACCAGTAGGCGAATGGAAAACCTGTTTCTGTAAACGCAACAAAAGGATTTTGTATTTCAAAATATACGACTATACATTAATACGCAAAAATTTAAAGATTCCATTGTGGTGAATATACATTTTTAAGCAACAGCTTTGAAACACAAAAATGTGTCTCATTCGATTGAACTCGATAGTTCTTTGTGGCAAAAGAAATTTCCTTCCATTATGTCCGGCTATTTCTCGATACATATGTGGGGAGTCAAAGTTACGTCAGCCGTAAAACATGCAACAACCTTTTTTTGCAGTTTTGACGAGAGGGGAAATTGCATAATTATTCGCATACTTCCACACGTACGTACCTACTCTCGAGAATACGCCATGACCGACTTTTAACTCGAGTACCACTCACAGCGCTATTAAATCATGCAAGTACACGTTACGAAACTATGGAAAAAGTAATAAATTTATTGCTTAAGATCATTCTGATGTTAAACTGTTGAATGTTGTCTTTATAAATCCGACAATAGTGTTTTAAATCACTATGATATTCATGATTTTATGCAACCTAAGTATCTTCTTCTTCTTCATGTGCCTCTCCAACTAGTAAAGGTTGGCAATCACTTTTTGGAATCTGTTCCTATCCTTTGCGAGGTGAAATGATTCTGGCGCGCTCTCAATACCAGTCCATTCTCGGTATATAGAATCTAACC
>DWJK01007119.1:0-10058 GCA_018248815.1 Croniades pieria auraria
CGTATATAAAGGCACCTCATTATGAATTTTTAAATATATTTGCCATGTACAGACAGCGATCAGTTACAGTTTTATTACATGTATATATAAAAATACAAACGTATTATTATTATTATCTTTTACGAAAAATTCTTGCTCTTATATTCATCGCTTTAAATTACATTTTTAAACGATTAACAAAGACTAAATATAGTCCTAATGAATACAATCGAACTTTCAACGGTACAAAGTTATCTAAGTTACTAATTAACTATAGTAATCTAGTAAATTATTAATATAACTATAATATTGATACTTACTATCGCAGTACTTTTAATTAAGAGAAATTATACTCAAAGTACATTACAATCTGTAATAATTTTTACAATGATTTCAAAATACGCATTGATATATTGAAAGGTGAACAGTTGTGTTGCACACGATTTAAAACCTCTCAAACGTGGTTGTCGCTGGGGTTGAACGATCGCAACACACGCGGAGAACATTTCTACGATTGCAAAGTATAATATTAGCGTGAAACCTTTTAAATTCTCATCAAAGCTATTCGTGTTCTCCCGCTCTCGTAACTTGCATTTCAGTTGGAACTCGCTCCCGAGATCCCTCAGGGAGGAAAATGGTGGAGCGTGTTCAATCGCATATTTCATTTGTAAACACTCGGCGGCGTTCAGAGAGCACTTCTGGTTCATTCCGTCCAAAATCATTTCTAGTTTGCCTGAATTCGAACACAACATATATCGTTTAGACTGAAAAATATATCCTTCACTAACATTTAACGAGACAAATTTATTTCATACTTGCTTCCGTACTAAATTTCCGTGATTATTTAGCTATTTGGAGATTAACTCTGTACAAGGTTTTCTGCATAACATATACTTTCACCAAAGTCCAAGCTATTTCTACAACGATCGCATCAAATGCTGTATAACAATTTGGACGCAAAAACAGACAGACGTCTAAATATGAAACAACGTATTTAGGCGTAACATTAATAATTCTATTTAAAATTATGACCTATAGATATTAGTAGGTATATGTCGTCTCGTAATTTATATATTACTAGCAGCTATGCAGTAACAACGTTAATTACAGAAGTCATACATTTAATTAACGTAACGAACGTCGAAACTGACGTGTAATATGACTTTTTAAATAAATGTATAGCATACTTTATAATACATCGGAAATTAAAATTTATAGCGACTAATTATCCAAAACTCTCCGCATATCATTAAATTTTAAGTCAAAACGTTAGTGAAGTTCTTGGTCAAGGAGTCATTCTCTATACATTTCTACTCTGTGCAACTGTTTGACGATAAACTATTACTTGTCTAATACAGACAGTAGGAACACGAACAATGAATGTTTAATTTATTGTCATTTAATGTATTGGTAATTTTGTCGTATACATACGTACAACATCTATACATGTAATTTCTATTTAATCTAATTAGATCATCGACAACAATAGGTAATAGCTTCGTAACATCCGCTAAGTCTTTTGAACACATTTAAATGTGGGCAATCTTTTCGATCTATTGTTCGATTATTCATTCACGATGTACCTATTTGGAGTTAATGTCAGCCATTAATACCGCGTTGCGAAACTGCCAAAAAAAGTAGATTTTGCGCGCTTGTAACATATGGATATATGTAAATACGTGATATTTGTGTTGAGAGGATTTCTAAAGTGAAAGCCGATAAACGCGCGATGGGAACTGGCTTAGATGTAAAAATTGTAGGCTGCAGACAAAAATTGCATTCGTCCTGAACGAAGCAAGAAGTACCGCGTGAAGAATTGTTTACAAACAGTAAATGAAGGTCGGGCAATTAACGCGAACTGCGCTAATTACGACGCTAATGCGGATGTATAAATTAAAACTGGCTCGCCATACAGTTTCATGTTACCATAAAACGTATATTGTTAATGAGATGGACACGTACATACCTATTGTGGCCTTGCTACAACATAGATACACCGTTAATTTTGAATGCAATCGCTCGCTATTCATTAAGTTTATACACCATATTATTATAAGCAAATCCTATAAATAACACGGAACATATTGTGTATTAGAATAGGTAACATGGGTGTGTGCATAAACTTCGTTAAACAATTTAAAAAGTTAACGGTTCGTAGTGCACGTGGGCTTTTTAAAACTTTTAATGAGTTCCATTCAGTGTTATTGAATACGGATAAGGAAATATTTTCAACCGTTTCGAAATGTTGCAATCATTTTCATTATGCAATTAATTATAGAATTTAATAAGTGCAGTTGTTTGCCTGTCCATAGATGTAAAAATTTGTTCAATCCTTTTAATATTCTTTTTTCGTTTACCTTCGAATACACTATGTTAACTTACCTTTAGGCTGTTTAGGTATAAAGTTCAAGGTACGATCCTTGCATCTCATGTGTTCACCGGAGCCGTCGATCCAAATGTAGGTGGCCAGGATTCTGTCTGCTGGCAGTGGCAGATCATTGTATCTGCCCAACAGAGTCTTCGAGAGCACAGCGTTTGGGGAGTTCGTCAACACAGGTCCCGAAAGTATCTTTGGGTTATCTGTACAAACAAGTATAATATTTTTTATCTGCGCAATAAACTTTTGTCCAAAATTATAGTATCTTGCAGATAAATAGATATACCAATTTGAATATTGATAATATATGTAGGTATCTATTTTTTTAATCTACTGACACAATAGTTTATTAATAGAATAAACTATTCAGTTCTAAAACGAACCTTTCCGATGATCGATAATGTCACTTTCAATTTCTGATATGCCCATCTGTCTCATCATTTGTCAGTGTAAATTTCACATAAATCGTTTGAGCTATTTCACTTCACCGACAGAAGATAATAAAGATTTATCTCTGACCTACATCAAAATTTATGAATCATGATCAATTGACAGATGTGTGTAAAACAATTTATTATAAATTGTAATAATTTTGAACTATCACAATGAATTTACAATCACAATCAATATGTCAGATCATTTCAATGTGATATCTGTGACAATCAAAGGAGCGCTTTCGGTAATCCAGTGACAGATAAAAAATAATTTAAAATACCACCTTGTGAATCATAAAAATAAAAGAATAATCTGGTGTTATCAGACGAGATATCAGTGTTTATTTTTATAAATATCGTCATATCTCACCTTCTATTTTGACATGTGTGGAGTCAGCCATCTTTGCTACCGTCTTTTATTATCTGTAACGAAAGAAAACCTATTTTAATTTTTGTTTTTTGTTTGGTACATAAAACATGATACGAGAAATAATTCCAGATAATTACATAAATAAAGGATTATTTTATAAAAGGATCATTTGGAATTAGTGCGGAGAATGTAAAGTTTTTGCATTTTTATATCATAGATTATACTGTAGCACGCTGCAGCACAGAAGTCAGTCATTCAAAACGCGTTGTGTTCTTACCCAAACGTAATAAACGACTTTCGGCATTGAATAGGTATTATTGTAATCTTTATTTCAGAATTATAGATGATTTACTATCGTTCGCTTGTATTGCAAATTTCAGAGAAATTTATTGATAATTAATGCATTTAATATTTCATTACAGTCAACCTCATATGAGGACAGGGAACTACGGCTCTTGAGTAAGCCATATAATAATACAACTCTAAAATACACATCGCATGATACTTTATTGAGTTAATTGTATGTTTTGAAATAAGATCCATGGATCAATCTAGTCTTTTCGAATATATCACAAAGTGGTCACTACAAGTGCATAAGAAATTATAAACCACGAAGAATCTCATATAAATTCTAATATCGCAATCGAAGTGACTTTATTACAGTTTATAATAGCAGTAAATTAATTCTGCTTTATAGGGCGTGCTGACGAACGTGACAACATTTGATAAACAAGTGAATTGATACTGATAAACAAGCGAAATTACTACTGATCGAGAGGTCCTGGGTTCCGACCAAGCCGGGTTGGGCACTATTAAGTTTTTCTTACTTGAAATTCCTGGTAGTGGCTCGGGTTCTGGACCTGTTGCCCGGTATATTGCAGTAGGCTCATCCCCTATTCCACAGTAGGACGTAATCGTAACTGGTGAAACGTGAGAATTTACTGCACTCTTCTGTCTGCACTTCGAGGATTATAGGGGTAATGTTACGATATGTTACGTTGAATTTTGCAAATGTTACTAACAGCACAAATGGACAAATGTCTAATATTGAATATTACATATTTCGTCTGGCCATAAACAGAAGCCAGCAATGCATTGATGGCCACTTAGCATCTTATAGGCCGTCTGTGTATTTTAGGTCAAATTTACATAGAAACTCTTTTTTTATGCCTTTATTTGTTGTCTTCAGTCCATCGTTAAATAGTCAAATTATCAACACAACATATGAACGGCGTAACAAAAATTCATGACTAAGTATATATTTCGATGAATTGTTACCAGACATAACCATACAGACATAAATTGACCGGGTGGAAATGCCAAAAAGATAACCTATTGAAACCAGATTGAACCAGCATTGCAATTAAAATTTTAAAACAAATGAAATATTATCTGGTGATTTGAAAGTTACTGCTATAAGTATGTAATAACAAAATATACTTAAAGTATTATTTTCTTTACATTATCAATTTATAACAATGGTAATTTTTAGATATAGCCGATGTAGTAAAACTAGCGGCGAATTGAAAAAGAAATTAAAATACTTGTCACAAACTAGTGTAACGAGAACGGAAGGCCAATGTTCATGAATGAATTTACTTTTTTCGTTTTTCCATATTGGTTTACCAGAATGTTGACAAGAAAAGAAGAGTCAAGTAATATAAATTATGTGGAGTTTGGAGTGGATAAATATAAAAACAGAGCCACTGGTCGCACTTGGTATTCATGAATACTTGAAACGAAAGAGAATATGTATTGCCTCTTAGCGGAGTGATGCCTTTTAATACCATTCAATTATTAGACGCCGTTCGTGCACAATGGACTCAGGTTAATTTAGTGCGGTTTAGTAAATGTCCGGTTGAATTTGAATTCGTTTCTACAGTTAAATTCAGAAACACGTACACCTATCGATACAATTTTACATTATCTAGTTTATTATTACAATAACAATATAAATATATTGTTTACTTTAATTGTTTATCAGCATAACATAATAATAAAATGGAAAATGTATAGACAACAAGAAACTACAGACTATAAAAACGATAAAGTCCGCAGAGTACGTTACATACTGGTTAGCATTGACCCAGACACGCTGTCACCTGACATTGTAAACTTCCATTTCTGAATCTGATCGCCCGTTACTAGAAAATTGGCGAGTTGAATATTCTACCCAGTTATCGAATAGCGTGTTTAATACGAAATAGATGATGCTTAATTTGAATTTGATACATTTTTGCCAATAGTTAACTTTATCTAACTTAGCAGCGCTTGCATTGTTGTCTTACAGTTTTAAGCATGTGGTTGGTAGTTATGTTAGGCTAACATGTACTATTTTACTATTAATTATGTGCTATTACACGAGTCATCTAGAAAAACGTAGGTACGTGAGTTAAGCCGGTACATATATAATCATTATGCTAGTTATATAATACTAGGAAATTTTCGGCAATAGTAGCGTAACAGCTGTATCACTGTTTTACTATTAAATGTTTCGTCCGAAACTAGTCGGGCAACCCCGAAAAATGTGCGTGAATTAAGCCGTTACATTTTTAATCATGTGTCACTGTTCTTCAGTGTTAGTTCAATCATGTTTGAAGTATGCATGAGTATAACTTATAATGTTTTTACTATACATAAATTTTATATTAATCTAGTCTTGGGATGTAATAATATTTAATATTCTTAAATTAAACCATTTATTAAGGTTTGAAGGATATATTTAAAATGAACTAAATCTGGGTTACAATAAGCTGTGTCATTGGTAATATAAAACCCGCTTAGCCCACAATGGCTATTCCCGGTCATCGTGCTGAGGATCCTCCTGGGTTAGGTTTCTGGTGGGGTATCAATCACTAGCGTTGTTACTACATTCGCCACCAACAAAGGAACATGAATATAAAGTAAGGTATTGTTCGGGAACAAAATAATTGCATAATGTTCACGTGTTCAAATCCTGTTTAATGTACAGTTAAATTAGAAGAAAACAATTAGGCGGAATGATAAGAAGCTTATCTCCGCAGCTGTAGTCTATAAAGTTTGTATCGTAAATCGAAATTATTAACATAATATGACACGTGCGATATTTCCTTGACATTTCGTAGGAATGTATTAAAATGCCTATTAATAATGCGTATATTCAATACGTTATCCATACCTTGTGCAATAAAATCAAATTTAAATCATTAATATATTAAGACAGATTATTGTAGGTATCAATATAGCTTAGTATGAATTATTTGTATTATTATTTTACAATCATATGCAGTCACACACATAATTAGCATTATAAAAACGTAACATACTCGTATATATTATTTTAAATGAGATTTACTCAGCACTCATATCACGAAAATGTCATAATTTTTATATTCAAATAGTCTTACATAATTGTGTTTTTTAGTATCTGAACGATAGTAATGTATTGCACGGAAAACAAGGAGCCTCTGTAATTGTAACGTCTAAAGTAAAACATTAAAGCTAAAGTGGTCTGCAACTGTTTAACAATTAAATTCTTTTAACACTGGCTGTGAATAAAGAACAGTGAATACTTCTGTTACTGTTGGAAAACAAACTTTCCGTTAAAACATCTCCGTCGCATTCGGATAAATGAAATGCATTGTATTTATAAGAAACACTGGAAAATGTAGAAGAACGCCGTTTAAAATTGAAGTCTGTAGTAAAATGGCGCGAACTGTACTCGAACGCGTCGTGTCGGCCATTGCTGTTTTTAAAAAAGTTTTAAAAAAAGGAATGCAGTTGTATTTTTTCACGTGCTCGTTGCATTTGCTGTATAAAAAATATAAACAAAAAAATGTTCGTCTTGCATAATTTGATAGTGTACGTTAGCATTGCGGTTTCAGAAACTCATTTCCATCTACAACTACTAACTACCATCTACAATAGCAAAATAACAATATGCGAGGATATAAAATGTTAACACAATAAATAAATGCCAATACAGCCTTCGGTACATTTAGAACTTAATAATACTTACAGATTTATCTGTGATTACTGCAAATGCATGTAAACTTCTACTATGTATATATATATATCCAATATCAGGGGTTTCAATGTAAATGAGGGCTTACGAAAATCCGCTTCGGTGAATTGATCGTTTTGTTAGCGTTAGTGACCACCCGTATCAACATTTTCGACACTTTCGATTTAATCCGATTAGAACAAGGTCTTCACTTACGGCCAGGTGTTGGTTCTATGAAAACGGAGTTTAAATTTTAACATCAATCTTCATTTCTTTAGAGTATACGTTAATTTAAACAGAATAATTGGAAAACAGGACTAGTCTGTAACAGACAAAATACATAATTATACGCCTTTCAAGATGCATTTCTTTGTTTCTCGTAGAGTTTAATTTCTACTGAATGACAATTTCAACTCTCAAGAAGATATATAGCATTTTAGATAATTAATGTATGTTTGTATCTAAATGATGCGTTTGAATTTGTCAAATTTAAAACTCAACCGTAAGTGTTGCAAACGAGACATTAATTAATTTAATATTTAATACAGACATGTTTTAATTGTACATTTATTTACATACAGAGCAGCTCGAAAACGTTGTAAATATGCATCTATATAAACGCAATGTAATGCAAGAATGTAACGTAATGTATCGTAACACGGAACTGTCGAAGAATTGGCAAATATTCAAAAGATTGGGATTCCTAATGGCGATTGTACATGTCAGTGCATTTACAGTTAATTCGTGGTGATTACAATATGAACTGTATTGTATTCTATGCAGTTCCTTTTGCTCGCTGCATGCATAACATACTTTAGATATATTTTTTAATTGTGCGCACTTGGGGAACATTATGGATTTCTGACGACAAGTATTAATTATCACCGTTTTAAAATATGATGGTTTCCTAGTAATGTGTATTGGTACAATCGATGGCTACATTGGTGCCAAAAAGGTAAATATAGAACAAGCAACTTCATAGCCGCACACCAATCATTTATGTATGTACACGTTCACATAATCAATTTAATATCTGTATATTTCATCTGTATATTTTATCTGTTACGTCATTTAGGACGATTTTAACAAATTTTGGTTAACGATTAAAAAATTATTAAGAAATTATTTTTAATTTTATTTCTTTCTTTTTATGGTTGGCCTGCCTGGATAGTTGGGCCAGTGGTTAGAGAAACTGTCAAGCCGTGGTTTCGATTTCCACCCAAAACAATAGATTGTGCAATGAGCACAAATAAATCCAACCGACAGAAGTCGCGGGTACAGCTAGTAAGACAATACGTACCGTTTTATCATATAATAATACTCTGTGGCATAGAACTAGCCCTTTGTGGTATTATAATAGGCAATTGGAAAACACCCAAATGTAACAACACCTTCAGTTGTGATTTCATTCTAAAATCAATAATTTTCCTTTGTATTGTAAGTCTATTATCTAATTTACAACATGCTATCTGAAGTATGAGCTTGGGTAAATGTAATTGTAATCATGTTGCAAACTGTTAAAAAAGTTGTGAAAATTAGTCAAGATGTTTTATAACACATGCAGACTAATTAACAATTTATTCATTTACTTTTACTTGTTATGAAGCTTATGAAAATATTGCAGTTAAGAATAGTAATTATGAAATTGTACCAAATATTTAAACTAATGTTTAAAGTTACGTAACAGTACGCGTAAAATACTCGAAGGGGTATGCAGAGGAGTAATACCACCCCACGTTTCACCAGTTACGTTTTACGTCCCATGGAATAGGAGGTGCGTAATTAAACTCGCTTTAGTTAATTTAGTAAAAAAGTAAAAGTTTTCTTAGTAACTATCCATTTACCCTGAAACTCGACGTGTTGTTGGGAAATGTGAATGTACGTCTATCGTATGCAATATTAGGTCAGGGCTGATAAATGTTAAAATACATATATTATATGCGGGTAGCAGTTGTTCACGTCTGAGCGTTCCACGTGATTGCACTACTAAATAAAATCTCCACCATCGTGTCATGACTAATACGAGATTAACGGAAGGTTTCCTTTAGTCGTAGTTCACTTTTCTGTCGCTGTTTACAACTTGCTGCTATGTTTATTTATATTGGGTACCTCATGAACGTTTTACATAAATGCTAATCATTGTAATCATATTACAACTCCGTTATAAACAATTATGTTGCTTTATACTTCGATACCTAATGAATTATAAACATTGTTGTGTGATTACAAGTCTCCACTACGCAAAATATGTACAAAGATTTTAGTCTGAAAGAAAAATACTGTGCCAGTGTGAACCAGTTCGAATCGGACAAGTCGATGGCTCGTAATGGTATCAGCAGGTCGAGCAAAATATATAACACTATCAGTGCAGCGGTTTAAACTGTCAAAATTGACATTTACATTTTGATATTTGCATGTGAACTTAATACGTATGTAACTTAAATCATAATTGTCACTGACTAAAATTAGCGTATTAAAAACACAGTTTTTATTGCATAACATAAAAAACGTAACATTTCGCCTGTAATCCCCGAATTGGTATTGGTAGGCAGAGGAGTGTAGTGCACTCCTACGTTTCACAAGTCTTTATTATATAAGTAACTAACGGACCCGGCAAACGTCGTCCTGCTCGAAAAAGCGGTTTACAATACATATGTATGTTAATTTAAAATAAAAATTAAACTTTTTAATTTTGTTTTTCCATAATTGCTTCTTACGAAACCACGTTTGTGTAAAAAAAAAATGGAAAGGACCGCTCAAAATTATGTAATGTTGTCAATTGTTCAACAAATTATATTTGGTAACACACCGATTGCAGCGCCACCTACCGGGTCAATTTGTGAATTTAAGCCTTGCGGGGACCCACTCAAAAGTATACAAAAACGTCATTAAAATGGTTCTGTGAGATACAAATAG
>DWJK01007120.1:0-10058 GCA_018248815.1 Croniades pieria auraria
TTGATACGGACATTGAGAAAATGTCAACATCTGGTTCCTGAACAATAAGGGCGTTTATAAGATTGACGGCCTGTATGTATAAAATACGTGAATATGCTACATTTAAGGTAGAAATGCTAATTACAAAAACAAACGAATATCTAAGATAAGAAGATAAATTTAATTAAACGAATTTTAATTAAAATCACCGTCTCGAATCCCAGACTGTGATACCAAGTTGAATTTCTGTCTTAATTAATTGGATCGGCCAATGACGAGGTGCCCCACAAAAGTAACCGGATACATTTGATCAAATCGGCTTAAAAAGTCTTTGAAATTTCAAGTAGACTGGTTGTCGGAAACATTGCTCGAATTGCTACTACTAAAATGTTTTCTCCAACTTGGAAAAAAATCCTAATAATGACTAGGTACATACCGACAAATTTTTGTAACTCTTCGATATCATGGGCACTGACTCTCTTCGAACAGTTGCTACCATTAGCAAGGGTATGAAGATTAGAAGTGCCGCAAACCAGAGCAAGCTTATGAGCATAAGTGCCTGTCGTCTTCCAGGGGGACGGAGGCGAGGCTCTGGGGAGATAGACAGCCAGCGATCCACTGACATCGCTGTTAGGGTGAACACACTCGCCGCTACTGCTACGCCTGGGAGAAAATTAAAATTATGAAACATCGTTAAAAAGAGTTGATAACGGAAAGGAAATAATTAATAAAATTACGTTCATATTAAAATATTATATTTATCGCTTTTGATAGATTTCTTAAAAATATGATCAAAATGGATGTCAATTTTTCATAACGTAATGATTGATGAAGGACCAATTCTAGTAGATTTACACCAATACGTACGTAAAATGAATTTTAATACTTTTCTTTGGAACTTTTAACGTGATACATTTTTAACATATTTTTGGGTGGAATTATTCCGTTGCTGCTATTCATTTTTGTTTCTAAGAATTTATAGTCTAAAGTACAGTATAGTAAAAGGTAAGATTTGGATAAATTGGAATAAATTTAAAAATGAAATTCTCATAATTTTGAACGACTCTTCTAATACAATATACAAGGATAATACCGACAAAGGCCTACTGTATAAAGAATCCATTATATCCAAGTCGAACGTAAAGTAATATCTGATGTAGTCATAATAAAATCGTAACAGTTATCTTGAGTACATTCGGATAATGAAAAACTGATCGTCGGCTTGTAGATAACGATGGTTTACGAGTTTCTTTTAACGCTCTAATTACTTCGTATAATAGCTACTCATACATAAATAACCCGCAGAAGTTAACTAATCAGTTCGCTATAGTGATGTAATAAGCGCGCCAAAGGCGAAAGTGATAAGTATTGGAAGTTGGAGGCAGATGGTGGGAGGGGGAAACGCGTTCCTTGCAAGTGCCGTTCTATTCTGCGGGTTGTATACAATATTATTGCGAGATACGTTAATTCGTTACTATGTAAGGACATCAAGAAAGGAATATCAATTACATAGCAACATCTGTAATAAAAAAATAATAATTCACTTCGTATGTCTGACAAAAGGAAATGAGGCACAGGATACAGTAGATGTTAATATTATCATCAACCCTTTTGTCACTTAGATATTGAACATAGCGGTCTTGTTCTGACAGGACAGGGTTGATAGGCAAATTTCTAATAAGCAAGAGTATAGCTTCACATTTGTCAAGTGCGAAGTGGCAGAATTCACAAGTTTTGTAGAACATTTTGCAGAAGTCTTAGACATATAGGGTTATCTATTCAAATATGCCAGATAGGTACTTGGTCACTCGGAACGTAAGCATCAAATCTGACTCTTAGTGTTCTATCAATAAAAATAAAAGAAATAAATTTAATTTTCTCTTGTTCCGTTAGAAATTTAAATATAAAATATTTTTTCATTTGTTACTCTCCTATTTACATATATCATGGACCAAATTTTGGCTATTTAAGACTTCAAATTTCTGTAGGTATATTAAATGTTAAACAATTGTAAGAATCGGAATGTTTGATTTTGCAGGAGTTCCGTATTATTTCATTTTTGGTAATGGGAGACTAATGGGACTGGAAGGGGCCGCAGTGGCCCTGAGATAGCATAGAATAGATAAAGCTCTTTATTTTAGATTGAAGAAACGCTAAGCTAAGGAAATATTAAAGTAATAAATTTGATGAGATACCAACCTTGGATATAATTGACAATCTTGCACACGGTCTCCCCGTAGAACCAGACAAGTGTTATTGCCTTGCTCAGTTGAATGGGCATGCAAATACCGGTCACCAATAAATCAGCTGCCGAGAGATTTACTAGGAAGATATTGGTAACGCTGAAAAGAAAGAGAAGGTAATTTAAACAGAAGTACAAACGACTAGTTTTTTAAATTAACCTTTAAGGTAGTACTACAAAAATGACTAATGTAGAGTACTCCTACACATTTTTGACCTTTTTAATGTAAAGTCCGTATCAAATGGTCAGCTAAATGACCTTATAAATTATGATGAAATAACAGACTGTACTTAGATTACCCCATCTGAGGAAAAGAGACAAGCAATCCCGGGCTTTGTTAAGTACCAACCGTGAAGCACTTTCGGAAAGCGTTTTATACGTCATTGTCGTTGTCGTCAACAGCAACAGCACACCACTGAGATCGAACTTCAGCTCTTTGCATCCTAATAACGTTCGGTTAACCCTAATAACGTTCGTTTTTGAATGGAATATTCTGGAGACAACTTTGGCCCATTGCAGTCATGAATAAGAGTATTCTTCAAGCCTAAATTAGTTTTAGTCTAGACACATACACTTCAGACGCTTTTCTTGTTTAATGAGCTCGCGGCATCTTGTGACAATATATTTATGATATTTAATACAAGCCTCATACAGCCCATAAAAAGTGAAGCAGACGTGTTCTGATGTACAGAGTACGACTTGACAATCGTACAGTGGGACGCTCACCAGCTAGGGAGTGACAATTTACGCAGTGTTTGGCAGTGGTTGGGGACGAAGCGCTAAAGATCAAGGTTAGTGGCGTGCTATTAGAGAGGCGTGTTTCCTTCCAGCAGTGGACTGATGATGACGACGACAACAAATGATAATGCTGTTACATTTGTGTAAAACAAAATAAAAACCTTTCGTATCGACGACTTCTGCTTTTACGTATGAAATGTAAACTGTTCGTAATTCACCTGAAATGCAGTAGAATTTGCGTTTCTCGTGCACGTTGACATGAAAAGCAAAGCTTTGAACTCGTGCTCTTTAACAAACTCTCAGCGCACGGGGCGCTTTGTTCGTAAACCTTCACCAAAGTAGATTTAGACGAGTGGAAACGTGCGGATACAAGATACCGACCATTTAATTAATCAACACGATATATACACCAAAATTATATGGACATAAATAAATGGTTTAAAAAATCTTTCAGCATAGGTACCTACATATTGCAATAACATAGAACTTATATGTTCTTGTTTAAGCGCAGTACAACACTTATTATACTCGTGTTTTTATTTTAAAAGTTTGTGTTCCGTATGAATGTCCAAAGGAAATATATCGTTATCACTATTACGTCATCATGCCTGAACCTTTACGTGGTCGGTAAAAATCATCAAGACTCGAGACTTGAAATAGCAGGTACTTCTACATTTATTAATATTTAATCAAATTAATGTTAAAACACAATTAATAAGTTATAAAGTTTAGTATAAAAATGCAATATTCTTTACTATTGATTCAATGTGTCCTATCCATGGAAGATTTATAAACTCACAGCGCGTTATCCAAAAACATTTAACAGTAAATTCGTTGGGAAAGTCTCAAATTTACATAAAATTTTGTATCTTAAATTTATAGGAGAAATATTATTACAACAGAATATTAGACAAGTTTATTACGCGGTGATAGGATTTTAGACAGAACCGTAATTTTGAGGGTTATTCTGTTATGCAAAATAGGCCGACGGTTTCTGAAATAGGCGGTTTAAGGAGGTTCGTATTTTGGACTGCCTCGTTGGTCGAGTGGTTGCAAGCGTGACTGCCGATCGGGAGGTCTTGGGTTCAAATCCCGGGTCGGGTACTATTAGCTTTTTCTAATTCAGAATTTGTAGTAGTGACTCGGAGTCTGGATCAGAGCCCGGTGTATGGCAATAGGCTCACCACCTATTCCATGGGACGTTAAGGGAACTGGTGAAACGTGGGAGTGTACCACTCTCCTCTGCCTACCCCTTCGGGAATTACAGGCGTGATGTTACGTTTTACTTATGCAATTGATTAAAAAAAAAAGTTTGTTTTACAAAAGCTAAGAAGCCAAATATGTTTTTTCTGATCAAATCTGTGAAGAAACGCCTTCGTCAGATGCCACGTATATGGACTTTTCGCACTGTACGTACTTTGTAGAAACCAACTGACAGTTCATACGCCGGCCAGCCACCTGTTTCGACCAACATATGAGTACCTACATTTGAGTCATCAAACAAAATTATAGCCCCGAAATTCGGAGCGAGCGTCCTTAAAAAGCTGTTACTTGTGTAATAAAAAAGGTTTCGTGTATTTTATGCCCGCTGGATCAGACCCAGGCCTTGATGTCGCGGGTTCAACTAAGCTAAATTGATCGTAAAATCTATCAGAAATTACCCTCACCTTATGCGCTATTCTTTACTTGCGGACTGGTGTCTTGTGAGGTATTTATTTGACACGAATTTCACAAGACATTATAATATACATATAAGAGTAAAAAAGAAAAAAGATAGGAAAAGGCACAACTTTATTTTCTTGAGAAGTGTTTTACCGATTGGTAGGTTTTCATGGACATGTAAATGTTCCATTAAAGTTCCACATACAAAAAAATATGCTTATTGCTGCTTTGAGTATCCGAATAAAGTGCTTAAGGACTAGTTTCGTAGGCGTTTTAACATATATTTTGATTTAGTATAATCCTCTATCCATATTCCTGACATAAACATTTGAGTAGTCGTATTCCAGGTCGGTGTGGTAGGCTAAAACCGTTGAAGAATTTGCCCTCAACGATAGCATAGACGAGAATTGCTCGCTGATAAAATTCCCATTCTTATATATTGGATGTTAAATCAAGAAACGATTTCATGTTCATGTCGTTCATTTAGTTTTTTTTATTAATTAAGGCAGACATTAGACATTTTACCACTCATCAACTTGTAATTTGGTGGTAAAATTAGTCGAAAAGTCACATTATCCCGAAAAACAATGACGGTTAAGTTACGGAACGATTAAATTGTCTTTAAACATTAACGAAACCTGTGCATAGTAGTCATTTATTATCACGTCTCACCTGTACCTTATCCGTTACATAGAATAAGATAAGGAGTTTAAGCTTATAGATATTCAAAACGCTTCCAAGAAAATTTTATTACACCACATAGTGTGTGAGAGACGGCGTTCTCTTTATCAGTTGGGAACTGCAGCGTTGATGTAACACTATCTCTTTGTCGCCCATTACTGAACTTATTGCATTTTAAAAGGATCTACGTAACATACGATTTTCGATCTTATTGTCTAGGTCATAAAGGTGAAACAACGAGCCATTGTGTGTTGAATATCCTTTCGTGTACGTAGCAGTTTAGATTTGCGTCAATGTGTTCCGCCGTCTGTCGTATGAAGTCATAGATACTTTAACAAGTCTCTCTATATCAGCTCGTGTGCAGAACTAAGTACACTTTCGTACTGGTATCAGTTACTGGCAGTCTCTTGCATCCTCTCCATTGGTTTTGTTACTTGATAGATGTCTGCAAAGAATGTTTTATTATTAATAAAAAATATGGCGGTAACGGTTAATGAAAACATCGCGTGGAACCTTGTACAGTTTGAGTTCCCCTTGTTCTCTATGACGTGTGAAATCTGCGAAATCGATTTGACTTGAATCCTTTGATTTGAATCCTTGTCATTCCGAAAGCAGGCTCCTGTTTAATGGTAGAATGTTAAATGGGTAAATTTTAATGATAAGGAGTAATTTTATTTGATTTGAAAATTCGTATTCTCTCTTGTGCAGTATGTTAGACTTTAAGAATAGTCAGAACCTGACCTACTGCGTAATATTTTGAACTAACGTACCTAGTAACGTGTTCGTTTAGAGAATGAAGAGCTTAATCGTATTAAATTTAATTATTGGAAATGGGAATATTTTGACTTCCGATTTATGATACTTTATTCTCTTACACTGTATTACCTTAATGAAGCTGAGAATTATAAAAGAAACATAACATAATGTCATGCTGTATTTCCCCGTAGGGGTAAGCAGAAGCTCCTCTATCGTAGTCGCTCACGTGTCAACAGTTATTATAATTAAAAAATTATTCAGAATGTAAGTAATCTGCATAATAGGTCTGTTTTTTATAATTAGATAATAATCTGAGTTTGAATTCCGACATCGACGTGGAGTCCCAGGGTTTGATTTGTCACAGAAAATCGTGGCGTACGGACTCGAAGCGCGGGAACATTGGGACTTCCGCCCCCATTCATCACGGGTCGATCGATCGAATGCTCGCCCTATCGATTACTCGCGCTTTTTCTAATTGTCGCATTGTGAGCCGTCGGAAAGCGTGGACATTCCAACTGTTCCTTTAGAACAAATACTTACGTTGTGACTTAAGGAATTTTAGCATCTGGTATACTAATTAACACTATACCATATCTGTTCTAGCAATATAGGCGTACACTACATGATGTGGTACAGTCGTGAACTCGTTTGACTTGCTATATATATTTGCTGTGGAATATAAATAATGACTACATAAGGTTAGATAGGGATATTATTTATCCACAGAGACCCGCAGAATGTCTACTTTCACGTATTCTTTTCGCTGATAGAAAAGCAAAACATCAAACCATAATAACGCTCACGCTCAAGAGGCTCTCCGCCGTCCAATACAATATTTTATATTTACTCATTTATTTGTACAAGGGAACTCGTTCCGTCTAAATGAATAAAATTGATTGCTTATACAAACTGTGCGCCCAAATACTCGGCCATCACATTAAATAAGGGCTTTTGAAAAAGGTATAAGAGAGCGGACTCTGGACAGACGGGCGGCGCGGCGCGGGCGCTCGGCTCGCAGGCGGTTCGGCGGACTCGAGCCGACCTTGAGGCGCTCCGTAAGACAAGTCGATTTTGTTATTTGTTTATACACAACACTACCTGTTCACGGCTGCGAGCCTAGCGCGCCGCACGCACACACCCGCGCGCCGACCCCCGGCCGGCCGCCTCGCTCGCTCGTCCGTCAGTCGCGCGCGCACTTCGATGTCGAATCGCTCAGGTATTTTACGGCGATTTTAGTAATGAACCTCGATTTATTACGGCTCCGGTCTGTCCGCTCAAACACTGACTTTATAGACAAAATATATGAAAGCGATTACAATCGGCCATAACGAAACAAGACGCGCGGTCGTGTACACGTATAGCAGCGCACGGCCCGTATTAATAGTAAGGTCCAATTAAAAATAAAAACCGTAGCAGAATTTATGATTGGAAAGTTTATCCTAACGTACGCTTTTATTTCATACTTACGGCTTAGACAAATATTTATGGATCGAGCCCGTGTAAACAGTTCACGTATTTATGGAACGTACATCAAGATATCTCGCGAGCCGGTGACGTAATGCTTTCATAAGATGCGTTATGGTCGACTCGTTATAGGAAAATGTAACTGGATCCGTCGGGACACCATGAAAGACACGGAAGCCGTCTCTAAACGCCATAAAAATATTTCACCGCAGGCATCGGCGCTACCTGATAAGGATACGCGGTCATTTGTAATAGCGACGTGATCCAGACCGTGCAGCGACACAATTTATTTCTGAAACATCCTCACTATTATCTTTTAAACGTGTTAGGGGACGTGCTACATAGATACGACCGCGTTGTTTTGGACAGTATCCGTAATTTAAACTAATGGTCTTGTTGACCGTTTCTGCCTTTCAATAAAGTTAATATTGTTTTGCAGATATTTATGAACAATGAAGAATAAAAAAATTCTCATGTGACAATATAATCAACAAAAATATATTCAAGCGGACAGAACTTTTCGCGTCCATAAATATTTGCCAGTGGGATTGCTTCGTGACCTCTGCTTAAAATCACTGTTGCGATTACGTCCAATGATTTAGACGGGCAATTGCTTGGTCCCTTCGCGGAAGGGTCGTCTTTGTATTATAATCTTCCTTCTTCCCGTTACTTTGTTAGTTTTGCGCCGGCGGTTACTTTGACGGCAACTATGAGATCATGAATCATATTCGTCTATTGATTTGCAATTGAAATCTCTGTTATGTTATGATTCACTGTTTGTTATCGCGTTTAACGATTCAATTGGAATTATTGCCGAGTTGATTAGTTTATCATTTCCTTATATGAATGTCGTCGTAATGCTGGGAACGTAGAAACTCGGGTGTAGCATTACTACACTACTAGCTGTTAGTTTGTGTTAGTTCAGTTGCTGAAACAATGAGGACTTTGCTACTGTAGTTTGCTCTGTCGTGAGCTTATGAGTTCGATTAGACAAGACAATAGTGTCAGGTTTTGTTCTGTGTTCAGTTGCTTTGTAGTTTGCTAATTTTGTTTCATTCTAAGGTAAGAAATAGCGTTTACCAGATACGGTGGGCCTTAGTGATGCTTAGATCGGTACTTATTAGAAACTGTGACCAAACAATGGAATATATGCAGGCGGTAACCGTATTCAAATGCACAATGATATGCTATTTGTTTGTTTATAGAAATAATAACGAGTTGCTTCTTTATAAATTACAGCATACGCACGTTTTGGTTGTCTGTTGATTTTAATTGTCTTCGACTGAAACCCATATTAGGTACCTGACATTTTACATTTTGTTTAATCGGCGTTGCTCGTATTATTAAAAAGGTACCAACATTGGATACAGAAAATTCAACATTGATTGCATTATACGTCAAGGCTCGACTTTGCGAGCGAGGCATAGTTCAATGCACAATTTTAATTCAATTTCCGACAGAAAGGTTATCCAAACATCGCTCACAGCTTCGTAGAAACTGTTGAGAACGATATCTTGAGGCGAAATTCTTGGCATAAGGAATATATTCTGTGCTCATAGAATACGTGCGATTAAAGAAACGATGCGGATATAATGGGATCTTGCTTGCTATCTCACTTACGACGTGGGTACATAGGCATCTATTGTGAACGAGATAGAATGCGAGCGCTGCTATATTTGCGTTCTTTCTTTAGTAGCTCGTGTTTTACAAGTGTTGCGACGCTTGCGTGACCGGTCGTACACGACGCGCCCGCTCGTCATACGCCCCTTTGACGTTCTCACGACAATCTGATATTTCATTGAGCAAATATAGAAGCCATTTTTGTGTGAAACGACAAGAATCCGAGGTATGCGAACATCGTAGCACTTCATTATTTTGGACGAGTTTTATTAATGTACATTCATGATTTTTTCGTTATAGGCCACAGGGCAATAAAGGAATTTTGAATTTACTGAAACTTAAAAATAACTTGACAATAGCGGGAGCGATGAAGTTCTAAAAGCAGCAAAATATATGTGGAATATAGTATCATATAATAATACTAAATGATTGGAATACGTAACCGGATCCAATTAGAATATCGCTACCGGTGTACATCTGGACGGAGTTGCTGCGGCTCATACGTCGAAAACTCAATCAATGCCCATGAAATTTACAAGGCAGATAAAGTTTAATTTAATGTTTTATCGATGGGTGCGTGTGTGTGTACACAGTAATTATGCGGCGGCCGAGCGGCGCAGGCGCAGCGCCGGTGGTCTGCCCCCTCCCCGCCGCCCGGTATAGAAAAGCTCAAAGCACAAAGCTACACCTGGGAACTTACGATCGGACAAGGGTTACGTTTGTTTTGAAATCGAACGCATTGTGAGCAAATCACTTGTACGTTTGCCTCTTGCTGTGATTATGACGTAAGTGTGGCGATTTCCTTTTTGCTGTGCTATTACATAAAACACGAGCAATATCAGGCAGTGATAGCCTAGTGGTTTGAAATTCGACCTCTCACTCCGGGAGACCGGGTTCAAATCCTAGCGCGCACCTC